>CAUZXS010003854.1:0-87955 GCA_963585895.1 Sepioteuthis lessoniana | reverse complement strand
GAAAGGATTCATTCACTTCCTCTCTAAAGTTTTTTCTTTTGTAGCCATGTGTTCTCCTGTGAGATTTCAACAGTTTGTCACTTGAAATATCCATACACTTCTTTTTCTTCCCATTTTTGTTTCCAAACTTTTGTTACTCTGTTTGTTCTTATGCTATTGGTGCTGTTACTGGCTGCTGTAATAAGTCTTTCTTTGTTCTTTTTTATTTAGTCTTTGAGTTTTTATATAGATGCAGTCATGCTATCTTCAATGCTAGTGAGTTTATTTAGTCCTTCTTTTCTTGACCCATATAGTCTGGATGTAAAGCTTTGGGTATCATCATAAACTTTCTTGTCCTCTGGTCCATTTGTCTGAGTTCCTTCCTTGTTTATTTCAAGAATGAGGATAGTATCTTAGAAGAGGAACTGCTGAGCTGTTTATCCCTTTGATGAGATTTCTGCTGCAGAGTTTGATTTCATTATTTTTCTAATTTTTCCTTTTATTTCCATTTGTTTGATGGTGTCTGCTTCCATTATTACCAAGTATTTGTAATTTTCCTTTACTCCGAGTGCTTTGATTTTTTCTTGATTTAGCTGTTCTGTTCCTTGTGTTATTTGTCTTTTTCCAATTTTCATTATGAGCATGGCTCATTTTTCCATGTTAAATTCCTTTCCTGTATCCTGGTTGAATATTCTCATTGCTTGAATTAGAGTTTCCAATTCTTTTTCATAAGTTTATTGCTTTCCAAAAACTCCAGTCTGAGGGTATGTTTTTAGTATTTTTTAAACACATGAAAAACTTATAAAAACACATGGGCTGATTATGATAATTATATATATATATATATTTTTTTTTTGTAAAGATCTTTTTAGAATTGTCTCATAGCTTAAAGTTTCATGTATCAACTAGGATACAATCACTGGACTGAAATTTAAGATTCATCTGATAATTCTTGCTGTGTTGATACATGCAACTTTTATTCATAAGACTATTATAAAAAGAGGTAAGATCTTCATTTCTTTTAGTCTATGTACTGCTCTGCAGGCAAGCATTTGAGAACTTATTGATTTACAAAATATTTTATACAATTTGCTTGTGTATCTCTTATATATATATATATATATATATATATATATATATACACTCCTACATAAATATAAATACATAGATATACACATCAATCAACCTATCCAATAATATTGCTTATAAATAAGTACACCCTAATAGTTTATTAATGAAAATTTACTTTATTCTAAATCAATGATATCAAGATTTTATCTTCTCTACTGTCACATAATAAAATCAAAACAATCATTATTAGGTATTTTTATCACCAAAATCTCTGGCAATGAAATTCTGAAACTAAGAATAAAATTCCATAAATAGATACATGATATGTACTTATGTTTAGACTTCTGCATGTTTATATTTTTGTCCAGAATAACTAAAATCTGAAAACATCTGTTTATTCTTCAGTATATAGAAATGAAAGGGCTACCTTTACCATTCAGATAAAGGAAAGTTTTAGTTGTTTGTTCCCTTTTTTATATTGAACAGTTACAGTAAAAAATTACTTCTTCAATTTGCTGCAATTCAGCCATTAGACATATTTCTTTAGTCCTTCTCTCAACTGATCACTAAAATAATTGCTGATATATTATTTTGGGACCTAACTTTTTAATTAAAAAAAGGAATCAAATGACTGAAACAGAATGGGCACCTTAACTTTTTTTTAGTACGCGAGTTCGTACTCCAGTCGTGCTATTACGTTCACTTTCGGGCAAATACCCTTGGGAAAGGTATGAACCCCCTTATTCTCCCTCCAGCTATGGGTAAATAGTAGGACGGACTAGGTTCTTCAGCCTTGGTGAGGCAACTAGTCTAGGAGAAGGAAAACTCTGAATTCAAACCTGTTAAACTCCGCTTAAAAAATTGACCTTGTGTCATATCCTGCCCGAGCGGAGGGGTTGGTAAATAGTACCTTAACTTTTTTTTAGTAGTTTTGAAATTCAGTAGATTGTAAGCATGTTAATTCTACAATCTTATGTAATATTTTCATGAATAGCAAGAAGAAATAGCACAGGTGCTAGTTATTACCCTCCAGGTTAATTTCCAACCAGTCTCAAAAAGAAGACATGGTGTGGTTTGTTCAATTGAGAGAAGAAAGGAGACACACTCTTTCAGTTATAAGCAGTTGGCTCTTAGCCTTAAGTCCCAAACTAAATGTCTTTACTTTTCAAGTCTTGATCCCAAATGACTTTTTGAATCTAAATGCCTCAAATCTTATGTTACTGCCTCTAGCCAATAGACAAACGTCCACATGATTTTTATTTTCTCTTTGACAGAAGCCACCTTTTGGTAGGATACACATTTTCATACATAAGCTGTTGCCCTCTTGCCTATATCCCAAACCAACTAACTTTACTTTTTAATTTTGGGTTTCAACTAATTTTTAGGATCAAACTGAATCCCTCAAATATTATGTGACTGCCTGTAGGCAATGAACAAATGTCCACATGATTTTTACATTTTCATTCTTTGGCAAGAGATACTCTTTTATTAATTAGCTATTCCCATTAGCCTTAAGTCCCCAACTAACTGACCTTATTCTTTGAGTCTCAGTCCCAATTGACTTTTAGAATTCAAGCAAATCTCTGAAATCACATGTGATTGTCTCTAGGCAATAAACAAATGCTTATGTGTTTTTTACTTTCTCATTCTTCATCAGGAGATCACTTCTATTCATTAGTAGTCGCTCCTTGGTCTCAAGTCTCATACAAACTAACTTTACTCTTCGAGTTTGGGTCTTAACTTACTTTTAGAATCTAGATCTCTCAAATCCCATGGTGGCGGGGGGCATTCTTCCTACTGGGCTGCACACATCAAACCGACTTTGTGTCACATATTAACTCTTTGAGAGGTCGGTTAAATCTCTCCTAAGACCTGTTACTTGTCAGTTAACATCTCCGTATATGTTCGACACATCCACTCTCCAGTGTGCTGAGAGTGATGGTGGTGGTGGTGGTGGGCATTACGGTACACCTGTTCAATCTTTCATTATCTGAATTAACAAAAAAATGGTTATATTATTCTGGGGGCCATCCAACAGTAAGACATCGTGGGAACTTTTATTGCTGTTTTTTGGTCTTAGCTTTTTAAATCAACTAATGTGTACATGACTGAGTGTAAAGTTATAAAAGTTATTCACAGTACAAACAATGAGTCGTATAGCCGTTGGCACTAATTGCACTTCATAATACTCTTTAAATGTGAGTGTAAGTCATATCACCTACCTGTTTAGGAGGTATAGTTTTGAATGCCCTGAGCTTCACTTTTCTCAACATCGTATGTATAGAAATAAGAAATACGTAGGAAGATTAAACACACCTGAAAGGCATGGGCTAAATTTTGAAAAAAAAAAAGTTAATAGATAAATAAATAAATAAATAGAAAAAATAAATAAAAAGAGTATTTCGTAAGCATTGTGAGGAAAATCAGCCATAACTTTTTAAAAAGAAAAGACACTCAAGGTCATCTGGTGCATCTGAATTATTATCATTACTAATCAAATAGAAAAATCTATTTATCTATCAATCTATCTTACTTCATCTCTCTCTTTCTCTCTCTCTCTCTCTCAATACATCACACACACACACACACACATATATATATATTGTCTGAAAGAAAAATTATGCAGCTGAAAACAAATTACTGAAAAAATCGAATTAATAATTAATATCTAAGTGTAGACCTGTTAACAAGTTTTTTTTGTGTCATCGACCACCTGACCCAGACTAATCCCATAATTGATGTTCGTCTAATTCAGAATGTTGTTTTTATAATCTATTTTGATTTATTATCCTTTTATTCTTTATTCTTTTTTTTTTTTTTTTGGTGTATTCGCATTTTATCCCGTGTCTATAGCTCACGATAGAAGCTTGATTAGCCCTTTTTTTCATATTTCCAACTGACGATTGTGTAAAACACCTGAAATTTAAAATAACAAACTTATAGTGTTCATAATTCTACCATTTACAGGTTTCATAACTACTCTTTTAATAAAGTCACTCTTCTGCAAAAATTTTCTTATTTCTCCATTCAAATTAGAAGAACAAGATGTGCGGGACACTGCTAAAGGAGCAAGGACGAACTCATAAGCGGCGTTTTCCTATGAACTCCTTTACACGGACTCTATAGTGTAGGACAACCAGCTAGAACAGCTTTGTACGGACGCAGAATGTAGCCTGGAAGACCATCCGAAAGAGATGGATGATAAAGACGGATGGCGAGAAAGAAAGTTAGGGAAATCCGTGCTAGCGGCACGACATGATGATGATGGTGATATATATATAATTCAAACCCAAAGATTGAAGAAAACTTAAACAAACTTGGAACCAAACCATTACAAATTATTTGTCTAAATTACTAGCGGAACACATGACACAGTAGATAAGCCTTTTGGTTGAAAAGTGCTTCGCGGTGAAATCATCTGGAGGTTGCCGGTTCAATCCCAATTACAGGTAAGTATAACAAGGAATAGCTTAACATTTGTACAAGGTCATGGTTAACGGAATTAGAACAATCTACACCTGTCGATCAAATAAAGGTTTCGGTTCAAAGATCAACGTAGGATCCCGATTTTGATATAAAACACCTAAAGAAGGCTGAAGGACATATCGGCCGAAATGTTTGAGCATAACACTGAAGATGAAGACAATAATTCGAATATTTTAAGTGACCGTTATATACTGTTCAAAAACAATTAAGAATATAATCAATAATAGAAATAACAATACCTACATTAAATCTGACGCTATCCAATGTCTAGATTGTTATAAAAATATCTGGTTGAAACATTCCTTAAAATTCCAAAAAGAATATACGAACAAAAACGGGACTTGAGAAAAAGAAACGTAAATAATGGTATGGAGAGACATAGTTTAGAAACTAATCACAACATTAATTCATTCCAAAATGTTAGTTTATATATCTAAAAACAAAAAACACCGGAAGATTGTTGAATCTAGCATCATTTCTAACTACAATTCTATTAAACAAAGACCCGGTTCATTCAACTTATCTCCTTATTTAATCAAATTACAGCTAAAAATTTACAAAATCCTTTTTTTGAAACTGTTTGGTTTTATCAATTATATATATATATATATATATATATATATATATATATATATATATATATATATATATGAATTGTTTTTCTCAATAACATAATAGTTATAATTCTTCCAAAATTACAAACTGCTACAAAATAAAGTCGTGAGAAAATAAAGGAAATGAAGAAAAGCGCAAAAATACAGGGAATATATATAGTCATCCACAGACAAACCTGTTTCGTTCTATCAGAACTCATCAGTGTGACTAGACATATTAGCTTCCCGTAGCCGGGATCGAAAACTGGCTGACTCACACGCCAAGCCAAGCCTATAACCCTTCAGCCACGAAGAGCCATTAGCTGCGAAGTAAATTTTAAACGGTTATGAATCACAATTACTATTGTTTACATACATCCGTTCAACGGCTGCCGAGACCTCAATTCATATGTATGAAGAGACTTGCAATAAACGCTAATGGCAACACGATTACTTCATTTGCCAGAGAACTCAACCCCACGGGGACAGGGGATTATATCTCTCTATAGTCATCCACAGACAGATCTGTTTCGTTCTATCAGAACTCATCAGTGTGGCTAGACATATTAGCTTCCCGTAGCCGCGATCGAAACCTGACTGACACAAACGCCTAGCCAAGCCTCTAACCCTTCAGCCACGAGGAGCCATTAAGTAAATTTTAAACGGTTATGAATCACAATTACTATTGTTTACATACATACATACATACATACATACATATATATATATATATATATGTGTGTGTGTGTGTGTGTGTGTGTGTGTGTGAAATACGTTAAGTTTTTAAGATAAATTTATAACTCTAAATACTTAAACAGGTATAAATTTATAACTCTAAATACTTAAACAGGTTCGAAACAATGCCACAAACAGAAATAGGATGCTTATTCTGTTTCTGATTTTTTTATTTATTAAAAAAAAAAGATTAAATGATTAAATTTAAATATAATTACGAAGATACAAGATCGCATATTTGAATGCTCTATATTATTATTATTATTGGGCTTTTGGTTTAAGGTTTAAGTTGGTTTTGTTGGTATTACATTGGTTGCGTTGGTATTACGTTGGTTTCGTTGATATTTCGTTGGTTGCGTTGGTATTTCGTTGGTATTCCGTTGGTTGTTATCCCCTCGCTAAATGTTGATGGAAAATAAAGGTGGTGGAGAAGAACGAAGACGTCGTTAGGTTTTTGTATCAAGGTTTTAATGGCAGCATGAAGTAAAGGGGTTTACGCTGGTATGTTGCGAGCCTCGTAGTAAGAAAAGAAGGTAGGAAGTTGTTAGAGTGTATCATCTAATTTGTTTTTAACTAGGATCCCTTGGTCTAGAAGAATAGACCTAAGGGGTCGATATACTAGATGGCTCTCCTCATAATGGTTGATGTAATTTACTAATTTTGCTTAGATGTAGCACAAGGCCGCATGAATTGGGCACCCAATGAGAATCGAACTCACTCGTGTAGGTTTGCTAGTCTACCTTGCTAACCATTACACCACCCGAGGTGGCCTCCTCGTAATGGTTGATGCTGCTACTACTATTCAGGAACAGACGTTAAGACGTCCGTTCCCGTTGAGGATTTCTGATGGAGAGAGAGATTCGCGGGCTTTCTTCAATTTTTGGTGCTGCTAGGAAATATGGTTCGGACTGAATCGGACAAGTCATCCTGATTGGGTGAAAATGTTCGGCGACTCTAACGGTCAAATTAAATTACGCACCAAACAAAAATTCAAGTTTCTTTCTGCTACAGCTCTGATGATTGTTTAATGCAAAAACCGGAACGTTTAACATTGCCAAATTATTCAACTACAAATAAAATCATTGTAGCAATTAGACGGACAAAATAAGCATAAAAGGTTGTGACAAAGAAAACAGGACATGACACTTCAACAAAACGGTATATTCTCAACAATAATAATTACAACCGTAACACAAAAAGCAAAGTGTAAAAATTATTGAAGAGCTAGAGTTGTTAAGTGAACTTAATAAATGAACTTAAAAAGTTGCAAAATGATATGCCTGCAGCGGACTTATCTTGTCACTTGTCTTGTCTGTTGTTTCCGTGAGGTCGACTTTACGTTGTCATCGGCTCTTAAAACTCGCTGGCATGTTAACGTCTTACTTAGACGGTCTGCAGCGTATGAAAGAAGGAGGTGTCTCTCTTGCGTTTGTATTTGTAACCCCAAACAGATCCTTATATGTCGTATTTCCTGTGGGCTCTGATTGGCTGCCGACAATGGCTCTTGACCTGTCACACAACCACTTATCAGGCGATGTTTGAGGGGCGTTACATGTGAGATTTCGTATGTTATTTCCTTTATCATCCTCGGAATACCTTGTTTTTTTATATTTGCACTCACACACACACACACACACACACACAAACATCTATCTATCTATCTATCTATCTTAACCCAGTTGGTTAGAGTTGTAGAATATGCCGACTGTATCTCTGCTATCAGGGAATGGAGTAGCGCCCTCCTCTACTCTTCGGTGTAGTAGCTATTGAAAAGAGAACCTTCGGGTCGCCCTCGACTACGGTCGGCAAAGGTATCTTTGCTGAAGGATAAGACCGTCCCCACAACGACTGTTCTGGATATGACACTAAACGATCTGATGGTGAGTCTCCTAGAGTTTTGTGGAATGTAGAGTATCCCTTCGTTGCCATTACTCCCAGACCCGTAATGGTAGTACCTGTTAGGGTCCCATCAATGGGTCAAACTGAACTGTTTATTTATATTAAATTGAATTATTAGTATTAGATAGCAATACTTGAAACCATTTAACTGCGTGCAAACAAATGAACTCTGGCTCGTTTAAAAAGTGTTACCAACAAACAATTCACTTAAAGATCATACACGGACAGGATTTGACATTAAATAGACATCAAAGATTGATATACCATTAAACCAAGTAACTTGGCCTAATCTATCTATCTATCTATCTCCTTTATTTTGTCAATAGTATGTCTTATTCACTTTTTCGTCGGAGCAAATCAGTGTAAGAAGGGTTAATGATTCTTTTTGGAAAAACACCAGATGTGATCGGAAAAAAGGTTTTCTTGAAAGATTAGCTAAATACGAACGGATAATAGTTCCACCAAAATAATATAGTAAAGATAAGATAAAAAGGAACCGATCTGAATGACTTTGTGCATAAAAAGCACAATAAGAAAATCTTGTTTCGGAAATGAAGGCTGGAGAGTACAACAGCCGAAACGTGATGAAGATGATCAACCTGAAAATGAATGAATCAATGAGTAATAGTAATAATACCATATTTCAGAAATTATGACTTCAGAGTAGAGCAGCCGAAATATTTTGATAAAGGTAACAAAAACAAGCAAATTATTCTGATTGAGTCATTGTATAATTGTAACAAGACCTCATTTACGCTGAATATCAGTCTTCTTTTTCACTAAAACGAATTCTCAATATGAATGGATAATTCCGAAATATAACTCTGCAAATTAGAATTCTTTATCGCTTTCTAAACAGATTAATCAGTATCATCATGGTCCGCTGTTACAATGGAAACCCAACCAATTCAAGGTTATCTGAACATTTAAAATTTTTGAAACTATTTTTCTATATTTGGGATAAATATTAGTGTTTATAACATTATCATTAATACTATTATTATTGTTACTCCCTTTCAAACTTTTCACACCGGCGTTAGCCGAGGGTTTCTCACTGGAGTTTGAGAGACAGCAGGTCTCCTTAAGTTTCAAGGACTCTTTTCTGTATTCTGGCTGATTTCAACAATGCTGTTGTTAGATGGTCTTCGCTCGTCCTGTTTTTTCAAAGTCCTCCAGTCCCTGTACCAATCCTTTCGTGATTGTACCGAACGTGCCAATTACTATTGGTATCACCGTCACTTTCATGTTCCATTGTTTTTTTTTTAGTTTTCATACAAAGTGTCTCTTTTTACTTTCTTTCGGTTTTGCTCAGTGGTCAGCCGGAACGGTAAAGTTCACCATTCGGCAGGTTATCTTTTTTCGTTGACTATCATTAAGCCTGATCGTCTGGCTGAGATTCTGCGATCTGTTTGTATCTCAAAATCCCAGAGAATTTTGTGTGTCTCATTTTCTAGGACGGATTCTGGGTTGTGCATATGCCATTGTTCGTATGGTCAAATTTGAACTTCTTGCACAATTTCCAGTGGATTTCTTCCTCCCCAGTCGTGTCTAGTCTTATTCTCTTTTTGTGCTAATTTACTGCATTCGCTTATTAAATGATTGAGCGTTTTGTATCAACCACCGCATAATCTACATCTGTTATTTTGTTGCGTCTTGTGTATTCTTGCTTTGACATAGCCCTTATGGCGTTGTTTTGTACTGCTTTCAGGAGAAATTCAGTTTCTTACTTAAGGTTTTCTTTTCTCAGCCGTGTCATGTTTAACAATTTTTGAAACAAAGTTGTGGCCTTTCAGCTCTTCACTGTTGGATTTATCCTCTTTCTCTTTTCAGATTATTGCTGGGAAATTATTTACAGTTTGATATATGTTACAAAATTATGCCTTCGACGATGGAGCAGAAGATCTTTTGTGTGAAGACATATTACGAAACTGAGTCTTTCAAGATTGCTCCGAGCAAGATACAGAAGAAAGCTCGAATTCAACAAATTTCCCGACAAGAGTCAGATTGTTATTGGAGGCCCCGATCGTAAGGAACCTGTTGCCCTACGATCTTCACAAGCACCATGAACTTCAAAGTTCTTGACCAACTTGAACATTTGATTTCTGTCAGGAAATTTGTTGAAACTGAACTTCCTTCTGTATCTTGCTTGAATAATCTTGAAATGCTTGGTTTCGTAATATGTCTTTAAAAAAAAGATCTGCTCAATTGTCCAAGGGATGATTTTGTTATATCTGGTTAAATATATCAAAATGTTAACTATTTCCCAGCAATAATCTGAAAAGAGAATAAAGTAAGCAGGAAAAATCTGAGAGGCCGCTTGCTTTGTTTCGACAATTGTGAAACATACTGTACATACATCAATAAATTTGTATAATAATTATTAAAAAAGCATTCATTTTATGCACTGAATATTTATTTTCAATATAATCTCCTTTTCTGTGAATACACTTAATTCAGCAGTGATTATTAATTAGTTTGTTTTTATTGCAGCTAAATTTTTAATTTTAGAATATTAAATATAAGATTGATAATTTTCATTAATGACAAGAATTATCATTTTTTTTTATTAATTTGATATTTCTGAACATAATTAGTATTGATATGTATAATCTATAATATTAATAAAATAAGACATGGGTGCATGTCTTTGAATGTTATATCCTGTCATCCTCTCTGATAAATAATAGACCATTTCAGCTTGATCGTGAGGAAAGAAAGAAAAACAATACGCAACACATAAGAGAAGAAAGAAAGAAAGAAAGAAAGAATGGAGAGAGAGAGAGAGAGACAGACAGACAGACAGACAGACAGACAGAGACAGAGAGAGGCAGAGACAGACAGAGACGGAGACGGACAGAGAGGAATTGATTGGACATCAGACGCTTATCATCTGCTTCAGTGGAATGGAAGGAAAGAAAGAAGTAAGAAAACAGGAAAGAAAGGAAAAAGAAAAGAAGGGAAGATTGAGAGAAAAAGAAATTATGGAGACACGAAAAGAGGAATTAATCTTATGAAAAATATTGTTTATTGTGAAGTTTTAAACGAGTAAAATATTACTTTTTTTAGCTTATCTGTTCAATTTATTTTGTTGAACCGAAAACTTCATATGATGACATCATATTTGCTGTTGATTAATTTTTTGACCAGCGGGATCCAAGAACTGTAACACTGATGGAATGAGTGTGTGGACAGCAAAAGACACTACGTTGAAAAATAAACCCTAGTTGACCTCATTCCCTGAGAGTATTATGGTCAGCCTATGAACTTTTCAGCTGACCTTCGTAAAAACGTATAACGACATCAAATGATACTGAGAATCTTGTTTCTTATGTCTTTACTGGCAAAAGCAGACCGAACTCATTTTCCTTCTTTACAACTAATGCTATATAACATATGACATGGATTTTCGGTTCGTTCCTAGTGACCCCGTGTGCTTTGGAAAGCTGTCACATTTTGATTAGTAAACAGCAGCGCGATTAGGGCACTCGGGTACAACAGGTGTGTAACCGGAAGGAGACCACGTGATGAGAACCACGCGGTCAGATTTAGACAGACTGCAGAGAATCGCAGTCGAGCGAGGGACACGCAGTCGATCAGAAGCGTGTCTGACGAGCTTGCAAGGGGGTGCCCCCGGAAGAAGACATGAAAAGAAGTCCTCTTTAGTATATGTCTCTCCACCCATCTCTCACACACCACAGAAACATCAACCCTTTCGAGAATAAAGTGTGATAGATATATCTTTATAAAGAAGTGTGTTCGTTCGTTCATTGAAGTTCGTAAATTATGTTTGCTTATGTTTCCGCTTATATTTGTATTCTAAACAACATGAAGCCTGGTTCTTTCGTTTACAATATTTATTTCCTCTCTCCTTCTCCCTGTCTCTGTTTCTCACTCATATACACATATACACAAAAGTCCACTCTATGCGTTCCAACCAAGTAATTTACTAAGCTTTTTGCTTAGATGTGGCCCAAGGCTATATGAACGGGAAACCTAGTGAGACTCGAACTCACTCGTGAAGGTTTGCTAGTCTAGCTTGATAGCCATTACACCACCCAAGATGTTTTAACCAAATGTCACTCATCCTTATTAGCATTCAACAGTCGTTTATTCAAGACTGTCATCTTTTGCTTTGGATTCCTTATTCTTGTTGTGTCACAACTTTTGAATATTCATAAACGATTTTAATATAAAGGACTCGAAAATGTGTATCCAAGTGAGTCATATTACAATCATAAAATTTTTTATTTCTGACAAAAGAATGGCTGACCATGAGTGGGAAATTAACAGCAACTTTGATACTTTCAGAGTGGATAAAGGAGAAGTGGGTCTAGACAATAAGGCACCAAGAGCTGTCCCCACTATTTATGTCGATAACTACTCTAAAACTTTTGTGCGCACTCGGTGTCGGCTTGTGATGCAATAAAAAGATAGCCAACAGAAAAGTATTTGTCCCTCGCTCCTATCCGAGAAATTCAAATAAAAGTCTAAGAAACAGAAAATTCACTTCAATTCAACCGAGCGACAAAACCCAAGAATTCGACTAAAAGTCAACTTAATAGAAAACTCAACTAAAATTAAACGAAAGCTGAAAAATCAACCAAAAATTCAACGAAACTACAGACTACTAAAATTCAACAAACTTTGTTCATCGGACTCTCTCTCTCTATCTCTCTCTCTCTCTCAGATAAGTTACAATTACATTAAATTTGCAACACTTTATCCATTCTATCTTTTCTTTTGTTTCTTTTATATAAAATTTGTTTTCTAAAACTTTGCCGTCTGTATTATTTTTTGGAATCAGTATCCAAACTAGAAAACTGCAGAACATACTATTTGAAATTACCCACAAAAGCCATACTAAAATATTTTCCCAGTATAGTAAAAATTTGGCATTTTGTTTATATATTACGGAATTTTTATTTACAATTATCCCCTTACATAAAAAACACGCGAAGCAGCGATTTTTTTTTTTTTGCTTCAGGTAAGTGTGTTACATATTGACCCCGGCCAAGCTGTCAAAAGAAGAAATGCGCCAGAGTAAATAACAGGTGCATCCGGTCGAAAATTTCAGGGGACAACCTTGACTGTCGAAGGCTTGAATTGAGTGCGAATTGTGACGCTCGCAAGAAGTAGGTGGACGACACATTATTATATAACCTCGGCGACAAGAAGTCCAGATCAATTGGAAAGAAGATGCTGGAATGAGAATCATGTCCCAGCAGAGGCTGGGCCCCCAGGCCTCCAGTTGAGCAGCCCAGAAAAACGGGAAAGAAATACTGTTATAGCTAGAAGAGTTGGGGGGGGGTCAATATGTTGCCGTTCTGTTCAGTCTCCGACTCACCTCTCACACACAATCCTTTCAATAAAGTGAGAGGAAAAAATTTCTAAAGAACTGTGTCCGCTCATTTTTATTGTGTTGAATATGTTTTCTGCATGCATCTGCATATGAGTATGCAACAAGTGAAAATTATTGCAATAACTGAATATTGTGAAATATTATTTGTAGATATTAATTAAACGGCAAATTTTCCACATGTTCATTTCGTATATTTGAAAAAACTCATTTAATTTTGTATGGAAAAGGAATAAGATGTAAAATAGTAAAAATAAAGTTGACGATTCTGTTGAAGAAAGAACTTCATATTTTTGTTTGGGGCGTAAATTAATTTGTACGTTATGGTCGACGCATATTTTCAACCAATGAGGATGACTTATCCTATTCATCCCGGACCATTTTTCCGGGCAGCACCAAATTAGGGAAAGCCTGCCAAACGATCTCTTCCTCAGTATCTTTCGAAAAGGACAGACGTACTTACTGTCCGCTCCCTTCATAGCAGCAGCATCACAATACCATGAGGAAAGCCATCTAATTTATGGACCTCTTGTGTCTACTCTCTTAGACCAATGGTTTCTGTTTATGTCATCTAATTTATGGACCTCTTGTGTCTACTCTCTTAGACCAATGTTTTCTGTTTATGTCATCTAATATAAATTAGATGCATTGAATCAGCCACACACAGGAACACCTTTATGTCACCTCCAACTTTTGTTATGTCGATAGCGACGCGTAATTATGCTCAGACATCCAGCTACTTCATCCCTGGGCAACATTTTCTGGAGACTTTCATGCTTCTCTCCTACAACAACCAGGACCACACATTCATGGGTGACTACATCATTCCTGACCTTAACCAGCAAACACGACCTTTGCTACACCAATGGCAACCATAACTCACCCAGACATTCAACAATGCCTTAACGTAGCGACGCACATTTCGCCCAGGCATTTAGCTGCTAAAATTCCTTCTCAACTCCATAACTCCTTCCTTCCTTCCTTCCTTCCTTCCTTCCTTCCTTCGAACCTTGCAGCATAGAGGTACCATTTATTCACGCTGCCATTAAAGCATTCATAAAAACTTTTCAATATCTTGGTTCTTCTCTCATTTATTTACCTTAAAACTTAGCGAGGAAACAGCGTAACAACACGTAACAATATTTCT
Source organism: Sepioteuthis lessoniana (assembly GCA_963585895.1). Taxonomy (NCBI): domain Eukaryota; kingdom Metazoa; phylum Mollusca; class Cephalopoda; order Myopsida; family Loliginidae; genus Sepioteuthis; species Sepioteuthis lessoniana. The sequence continues at coordinate 73,689 of CAUZXS010003854.1, read as the reverse complement.
TTGCTAAAACCCAAAGGCCCCCCCCTCTCATTAGCTACTACACTCAGATGTAGGGGAGGGCACTACTCTTTTCCCTGGATTGCTCAACTTTAACCTTGATACGTACCTTATAATGCTGGGTGTTAAGCAAGGAGGTATCAAGACTATTTTTGAAATCCTTGGTATAACTCGACTTGGAATTGGCGAACACTCAACTCACTAGGACAGAAAAATGTATAAACAAAATTTGTTGGAATGATTATATATTCCTCGAGATGTTTTGCTTTGTATGGGCTTCATTAAGTAATGAATTGGAAAACATTTTTGATTTTAGGAAAAGTGTTTTAGAAAATAGTATTTTGCATACAGTGTATATTCCTGTAATCAACGACTTTTTAACACCAAATTTTCACCTCAAAAACAAAAGATAGTTCATTACACTTGGAAACGTCGAAGGTTACTTTATTTCTTTGCTTAGCCTTGCCGTCACTTCCATTCAAGGTGCCCCAGTGTTGATTATACCAAAACAAAAGCTGTTACTCAAGATAATAAAATTTCATTTTACATTGTTTACTATGTATAACACCTGTATATATGTAGGGGTTTATTAAAAAATAAAACAAAAAAATAAAATTATAAATTCAAAAGTAACAGTTCCCAGGAGCCCTCTGAGAGGAAGCAAGAACGGTGCATGCCTAAAGAAAAGAGTTTCTGGGCGCTAAAGGTAATTCGCTCTCATTAAGCGTTCACCACTAGTACTGGACCGACTTCCTCCTCTTGGCTGCTTGCAGATGGCACACGTGTTCATCAAGTCTCGGACTTGGCGGCAGGTTGTGTCTCCTGTTGGCAATGGTGTCTGTTAAAAATATCAATTGGACATAACATAAATTTCAAATTCGTAAACTCACCAAAAATGATTCTAATATATTATAACACCTTATCTACAGGTTCCAGGGAAAATGTTCCTCGCCGCAGAATAGTCGTGAACTCCAAAATAAAGTGTTGAGTATAAAAAGTATCTTCGTCTCTTTCCTTCCTTCCGTAATTCCCTTTCAGCTTTCCACAGACAAAGAAGACCACAAGCATAATGCGGTAAGAAGAACAAAGAAGTCAGATATCAAAAACTACAAAGAAATCCCCATAGACCTAGGCAACCTACAACCTACGACCACTACAACTACAACAAACCAACAAATAGCCAACAAATCTTCTAAAACCCCATACATATAATATGTAAAAATATTATTAATAATAAACAAAATGACGCAAAACTTCATTTTCTTAACTAAAAGTCTTTGTTTAGGTATTAATTGGGTGATACATTGATTTTTATTTTATTCGAGTTGTAAAAGTATGAATAAGTATTTGAATGTTTTCTGTTTATGTCATTGGATGTTGAAGAAATATTTTTGCAGGCTAACATAACCAAAAGTTTGATGTCACATTTGTCAATATTTGATAAAAACAGCCCCTTTTGAAGTTAGAAATTATGGATCGTTCATTACTCGAGTATACAGGTAAATAGTACTTTTACTCTTGCAAAGTAAAATTATTCCTAGAAAAATGATTGTAAGGTTTCTTTTAACTTCTTTAAAAAGTGATGGTGATTGTTTGGAACTGAGGGTAATAGTTCCACCCATGAAGTATTAAAAAATGTATAAGATTTCCTCACCTCAAAAAAAGAAAAAAATTGTGGAAGATAAAACTGTTTTTTGTAAAAGAATTCAGCAAATTACAGTTGGATCAGTAATCAATTTTATTTGCTAACAAATAAGTGATTAGTTTATTTTGCATCATGTCTTGATGAGATCCTCAATCCAATTATTTGTTGATGGATTTCTCTGCCTTGTTATACACACATCAAAATAAGGGGGTGGGAATTTGAATACAAAAGAGAGGGCTGAGAAGCAGATTAAAAAAACACCCCTCACCAAATAAACAAAGCAACCACAACAGCAAAAACATGATTGACTATAACATTTTGATCAGTCGATGAACAAGATCTTAGATTTCAATTAGTAGATTAAGGGAGGATATTTAGTCAATTGGAAAAATAAGAAAGGATCAATTATTTAATTAAAGAACAAATTAATGAATTCATTGCAATTTGGAGAAGTGGAATTTCCTGAAATGTAGAAAGTTTGGTACTTGATCTTGTGAATTCAAACTTCAAAGGAATATGATCGACTGAAAAGTTCATTGACTGACCAAGATACTCGCATAGAATGTGACCAAATAAGGTCTATTTTTCAGTATTATCTCCCTTTGTGTCCATACATCACTTTCATTGGTGTTTCAGTGCTTGGATTCTATTGATAAAAAAGTCAGTAGCAAATATGACGTCATCATATAAACTTTTCAGTCTATGAATTTTTCCGTTCATCCTCGAAGTGCATCACTGTAGCGCAGTAGTTCATAGGCTGCTCTAAAAGATCTGTTATGATTTTGAAATTCCCAGGGTGCTCTACACTTATGGCCTTGTATCAGACTTAGCTTGACTGGTAAGTAAGCTACTCTCACAGATCTGAAGGAACTCTCATATGGTGTAACGGTTAATGACCTGAACTAGTAGACCATTGCTTGAGAGTACTCTGAGTGTCCTATATTTATTTCTGGCCTTGTGCCAAACTAAGCTAAGTTAATAAAGGACTAATTTTACAGATATGTTAACATCAATAATAAGGGGTATCTCATTATAAAACAGGGATCAGCAAAATTGTTGGTGTCCATCCCTGGAGGTCAATGAGACGAGGTCAATGAGACGATCCAGGAGGTTAGAAGTGAATTGAGCTTGGGCATCTCGGGTGGTGTAATGGTTTGCAAGCTAGACTAATACACCTTTACGTGTCACATTGGGTGCCCCATTCATTCGGCCTTGAACCCCATTAAACAAAAAGCTTATTAAATTACCATATACAATAGAAGGGGTGCCTCGGGTGGTTGTAATGGTTTGCAAACTAGCCTAAAAAAACTTCACGAGTGAGTTCAAGTTTTATTAGGTCTCTCCTTCATGCGGCCTTGTGCCACATCTAAGAAAAAAAAGCTTTGTGAATTACTATTATGTGTTTTCGGCTTGAAAGCTGATCTTTGATGGTGGGAAGCAGACATTAGGAATTAAAAATAGACTGATTACTCTACCAATGCCAAAAGGGCAGCAAACAGATGCACCAATCTGAACATTTCCTTATACTTTACATGACATATTCATTTGTAATGAAATTGAATATTTTTATGCTAAGTTCCAGAATTATGTTCAATATTTTGTACATTTCACTAATGTATATGGAAACTGCACATCAACCAATTTATTTGTTCATTCATTCATTGGACATGCTTGGAGGTAGAAAAGCTTCAAACCTTGAACTCGCTAACCGATGCAGTTTTGTGTCATACCCAGGACACTTCTTTTTGGGTGGTCTTACCACTCTGCAGAAGATGTAGTCAGCATATTCTAATCCCCCCGATAATAGTATAGTAAGAAATGGGTTCTATAATATATCAGTTCTTTCGGAAAATACTGTCCGATTTTAATCCAAACGGCTTTAACTCTGTTCTTACATATATTAATAATTTTGGTTTGGTTTGGTTTGGTTTTATGGTATATCAACCGTTGTTGATTATTTAATGCCAAATCCTGTTTTTACATATATTGGGTATTTCAATATACGTGGGACCCATATGACTGCTAATAACTCTACTACTAATAATGTTGGGTTCTTTTTGTTTCAGATTTGAAGATAGAATATTATAAAGTAAGTAAAGTTGGCGACCGTAGTCGAGGGCGACCAGAAGGATCCCTTTTCAATAGCTACTACACCAGGGTGTAAGGGAGGGCGCTACTCCCTTCCCTGGATTGTTCCACTTTACCCTCGATACATACCTTATATTGCTGAGTGTCAAGTACCATTTTAAAAGTCTTTGGTATGACGCAACCTGGGATTGAACCCAGGTCTTCCGGACCATTAGCGAACACTCTACTCACTAGGCCAATGAGCCGGTTAGAATATTATAAAAAACTATTAATCCTCGATCACAATACTTCGGACAAAATAGGAAAAAATATTTTGCGTCACTAATTATTTGGAGATAAAATAATTCAAAACTGTGCAAACAAAATTTCGCAGGATGTTTAATTTAATAATTATCCCCCCAGAAGCCAAATTTATCGTTGGGTACACAACTTCAAGCCACGGGGTAAATAAACAACCTCAACAAGAAGGCAGAAAATCCCAGGTAGTTGACTGCAAGATGTCCTGACAATGTGGATACTGTGAGAGATTCTGTTGGAAGGAATCCGAAAAAGTCCCCCCGAAGACGTTCCCAGGAACTTGGTCTTTCATGTGCATCGTTTAATGATGAGCTGGTGATTCGAAAATAAGATTCAAGAGGTTTCTGACTTTCTTTCAGTGACGAAGCATACTTCTGGCTATGTGGACATGTCGATAACAATAACTATGTATGTTGGGACGCAGAAGCCCCAGACGAGGTGCACTCTGTGAGAGGCATGAATGGGTGGTTATCTGAAAACATGGAATAATCAGACTGTTTTGGTTTGAAAACGCAGACGAGGAGACAGTCAATGTTGAAAAGGAGTGTTACATTGATGTGCTGAACAAGTTTGATGGTCACTTAAAACACATCGTGGTGTGAATCAAGATGTGCAATGGTTCCAACAAGATGGAGCAATTTCACATACAGCCAATATCACTATGGAGTGGCTCGACCATCAATTCTCTAATCGGCTGATCAGCAGGCGCCGGGAATCCGAGTGGTCTTTGCATTCGCCCGATCTGAACCCCCAGATTTTTATCTCTGGGTGTTCCTGAAGGACAACGTGTATGAGAACAATTCGCAATCCATTGCCTAACTCAAAGTGACCATCAATCAAAAGATTCGTGACATAACGAAAAAAGAGTGTCAGGGGGATTGACAAATTCGCTGGATGAATTCAAATGTGTCATCAGTGCAATGGCGGTCATTTGGAACACGTCCTATAAAAAATACATCGTTTGAGCGAGAGACATCAAATCAATGCTTTTTTAATAGTTATTATACCAGCTTTCATGGCATGCAATCTTTTTTCAGTTTTGTCACTCAGTAATAAATCATTATCATATTAATGGGTTGCATCTATTTTGATTTGTAAACAGATTTTGTTGATACAGATAGTTGACTGAGCAAACAGTTCTATTTCTAACAATTTAGTTTAGCATAAGTCAACAAAAGTAAATGGTTCCAAGTATTGCTATGTATCTCTAACAATTCAATTAAAACACCAGTCATTTGTTTAAACGCAGTTAAGTAAACAAACAATTCTATTTCTAACAATTCAATTTTGTATTACTCGTTTGTTTGTACTCATTTTAGATGTCAAGCGGTTTCATTTGACCCATAGATAGGACTTTCTCAGATGCTACCACTCCAGCCGGGGTGGACCTGGGAGCAATGGCATTGAAGGAGTACTCCGTATTCCGCAAAGCTCCAGTATAACTGGAGCCTCACCATCTGATTGTTTTGTGTCACACCAGGACACTCGTTGGGAGGGGGTATTAACCCTCTGCAGATATGCATCGGTGTATTCTACAGCCCCAACTGACTGGGCTGATATTAATAGTAGTTATCTCAAAAATTCACGTTCCTAATGATACAAGTGTTCTTTGTTAGTTTTCTGTCACTTCTTTTAGAATTTGGATTTTGAAGGTTATAAGCCTCGAATCATGAGCATGAAAAAAGAAGTGGTATGTTTATTTGTTCATTTTTTTGCATGAGTTCAAGCTTTGTCTTAATTTTGCTTCATGGCAGTGCTCAGCCACATGTTGCCGGAATGACACTGAAGAAACTCACTGACTCGCAATATAAGACTTTTTCACGTTTAACCTTTTCTTCTGATCTCTCACCAACTGACCACAAGTTTTAAAAGAATGTGGACTCTTTTTACGCTTCCCCAATTCCGTTCCAAAAGACCAGTAGAAACTGCATTTTAACATTTCTTGTCATCAAAACATTAAGAGTTTTATCGTACAGGCATAAATAACCTTGTTATTCAATGGCAGAAAGGCATAGATGCTCAGGGATCATATTTTCACTCTTTAAAACACTGTTTAAATTCATTATATCAGAAATTTTAAGTTTATTTTAAAAATCAGTCATTATTTTCCAAACAGCCTAATATATATATATATATATATATATATATATTCTTGGTACACGAAAATTTGTATAAACAAATAAATAGCGAAATCATTGGTAAGGGGAAGACTATTTTGCAATAATAAAACAGCGAGGGCTCTTTCGTCCGGCACTTGTCAGGCTTAGTCACCGGAAATAATAGTTAAAAACGGGATGTAAAGTAATTAATTAGATTGAAGGGACGAGGTGGAGAAAAATATTCAAGTCACACCAGTCTCCAACACTTCCCCAAATATACTTAAGATGTGACTGCTTAACTGTCTACATAGAGGAGAGCGATTTATAGCGATATAAATCGCCTCTAGGACATAAAGATGAATTTTGTCCCTCACTCTATGCAGAACAGAAAAGCAGTCATCTTCATAACTAGTCCTGCAACTATTTATGATAAGCAAATGCTCAGCAATAGCCGAGTCCATTGCCTGAGAATGCCTGGATGTTTGTCAGCCTTTAGTTATGATAACTCTGGGTACATGTTGTCTAATTCTCACTTCGAGGCGTTGACAAGTCCTGCCTATATATGTCAAACTACATCGACATTCAAACTTATATATTAACATACTAGCAGAACCAACCCAAGGAAGTCTAAAGTAAACAGGGCATTTCGGAGGACCGAAGGTTTTGTTCTTATTTTTTAACCTAGTCACTGTAAACTTAATATTATTATCAATGGCTTCCTCAGGATACCCGTTGTTAATAAATATTCCTTTGATTACCTTGAGTTCTTCTTCAATCTTGCTATCACTGCAAATATTCAAAGATCTATAGGAAAGACATCTGATTAAATTAAGCTTCCTAGATCTAGGAGCAAAAGAATCCCAACTTAGATATATCCCAGTAAATGTCGGTTTTCTGTAAACTTATGTAAGGAAAGAAGAATCACATCTTTATGCATATATATAAACAAACATACTGCATAAAATCGTTTTCCTTAAATAAAAACAGGATAAAATGCTGGCCAAAATGACAAAACTTCAAAGAAGTTAATATCTTGCTTCCTAATGTCTAAAATTTCATATATCAAATGTACAATGGATGCATAAAAGAACTATATATATATATCAGTAATATCCAGTCGGCGTCCAAAGACTATGGGTGCGAATTATTCGTGCATAGAATATATGAGGGCTTTCATATAAATGAATGGGAGTGCTCGATGTATGGCTATTGTTATATATTTCTTTCCAGGTTTATATAAGAAAATTCACATACAGAACGTATCTCTCTCTCTCTCTCTCTCTCTATATATATATATATATATATATATATACACACACAAACACAGTGCGATGAAGAAATTGTCACCATTTTAAATTTTGTTGCTTCAGGTTTTGTCGACTGTAAAGAAAACTCGAATATGTGAGACAATGTCTGTGAGGAAATGTATCGTTGTTCAAAGATCATATTTTAACTTACTAAATTTTAAAATCAACTAATAATATCAGTTTTATTATGAATGGCTTTCAAAATATTGTTTCTCTTGAATTCCATAACACTGAAGAACAGTGATGATACATTAATTTTGTGATCTATAGATTTGTTCATATTGTTGATTTAAATGAAAACTTTTTTGTTTCAGACTCAGTAAACAGCTTAGTGAAAAAAAAGAAAATGACTAAAAACAGCGTTTGATCGAAAAATGGAAATTTCCAACAGAAGTATCTGTATACAGGTATTAAAAAGATGTTAACACACTTATGAGAGTACCTTTATGATATAGTTTCAAACAGTCTTTACATGTTAACCATCGTTGTCAACATATTCTTAGAATCTCTCTCAGGTGATTAAAAAGATGTTAATACACTTCTGAGAGTACCTTTATGATATAGTTTCAAACAGTCTTCACATATTAACCATCGTTGTCAACATATTCTTAGAATCTCTCTCAGGTGATTAAAAAGATGTTAACATACTTATGAGAGTACCTTTATGATATAGTTTCAAACAGTCTTCACATGTTAACCATCGTTGTCAACATATTCTTAGAATCTCTCTCAGGTGATTAAAAAGATGTTAATACACTTCTGAGAGTACCTTTATGATATAGTTTCAAACAGTCTTCACATATTAACCATCGTTGTCAACATATTCTTAGAATCTCTCTCAGGTGATTAAAAAGATGTTAACATACTTATGAGAGTACCTTTATGATATAGTTTCAAACAGTCTTCACATGTTAACCATCGTTGTCAACATATTCTTAGAATCTCTCTCAGGTGATTAAAAAGATGTTAATACACTTCTGAGAGTACCTTTATGATATAGTTTCAAACAGTCTTCACATGTTAACCATCGTTGTCAACATATTCTTAGACTCTCTCTCAGGTGATTAAAAAGATGTTAATACACTTCTGAGAGTACCTTTATGATATAGTTTCAAACAGTCTTCACATGTTAACCATCGTTGTCAACATATTCTTAGAATCTCTCTCAGGTGATTAAAAGATGTTAACACACTTCTGAGAGTACCTTTATGATATAGTTTCAAACAGTCTCCACATGTTAACCATCGTTGTCAACATATTCTTAGAATCTCTCACAGATGATTAAAAAGATATTAATATTTCTATGGGAGTATCTTTATTAGAAAAGTAGAATTGATATTATGGAGACCACCTGGGGAAGATTCCAATAATTTGTTGGCAAGGATGGTGGAAATTTGAAAATCATAATATCATAAAGGAACTCCCACAGAAATGCTAACATTTTTTAAAACACCTTCAATTTGTGCACAATTGTGTGCTTATTCACCACAAGCAGGATGTGACACAACGTCCATTTTAAAGTGAAATACAGCTGATTTGAAATCCAAGTTTTCCTTCCTATACACCAATTGCCTTACTATGGCTAAAGAACCCAGTTTGACTAACTTTTTATCTTTAGCTAGTGAGAGAATAAATGAATTTCTGCCTTTTCTCATGGCTTTGCAACCAATCTTTTGTATTTTCTAAATATATGTTTGTACAATTATATTGTTTTGTGTTCTTCATCCGAATTGAATGCCTATCCGTTAATATGGGAAAATATATAGGACCCAGCAAAAAAGATCATATTTAGCAAACTTAATGGCTTTTCGGTTAGACTTATCTGCTGAGGTCAATCTTGAAACTGGAGTGATTTGAACCGACACCCGTGTGGTCTTTCTGCCAGCAATACAAGGGATACACATCTAAAAGAGTCGAAAATGAGCGCCAATCCGCAGTAATATGCCGAGTGACCCCTTTACTGACAAGGGCAGATAAATTCATCCTATATTTTCCAATAAAATACAAACAGTTTTGTCCACAATTTAAATTTGGATCGCTGATTCCAATTCTTTTTCTCATAACCATTACACTTAGTACGCATCCCATTTATGAATATTTCCAGAAAGAACACTTATCCCCTGAGTTCATATTTGAAGTTGGGATTTTCATACACTATTGCCCATAAATAAGAACACCAACAACAATTTTTTAAATAAATATTAATTTTCTTCAACACCAAAGATACCAGGATTTTATTATTTCTTGTGGAACATTATACATTCAAAATGGATATTATTCTTCCTCAGTCGCAAGCTGTATCGACAGCAGGGATTGTCTTGACTCTCTCTCTCTCTCTCTCTCTCTCTCTCTCTCACCATCCATCTCTATCATATTTACCAGCCCCTCCGCTCGGGCAGGATATGACACAAGGTCGATTTTTAAGCGGAGTTTAACAGGTTTGAATTCAGAGTTTTCCTTCTCCTAGATTAGTTGCCTCACCAAGGCTGAAGAACACAGTCTGTCCAACTATTTACCCATAGCTGGAGGAAAAATAATTGGATTCATATCTTTCCCAAGGGTATTAGTGCTATGTGAACTGCCATCAGTCTCGTCCAGGATTTGAACACGTGTCGTCGTGTCCATTTCCTACGACGATAACCATTACACCACGGGCACCTCCATCCGTCTTTATTAACCGTTGCTCTCGGTAAGTTTTCTAAACGGTACCCAGTGTCTGTACAGAGCTGAAAAATGTAAGTTTTTGAAGATTGGTCAACACTGGAGTGTTCATATACATGAGTCCATTTGAGAACGTTACTAATGATTTTGTCCTTGCTTTTTTAGTAGTCATAAGCATCTCTTGCTTCTTTTACTTGTCTGGTTTGTAAGATAGGAGGTAAGTGGCCTTCTAGTTGCTACTGTGTAAGTTGTTACTTCCTAGATCTGTTTAAAATAGCATGTAGCATCTTTACATATTTTACATCTACCGTTTATTCCGATCATAAGAACTAGTGTTGTAACCATACAGTAGTACTGACATAGCTACAGCTTGAATATCATTAGATATCATTTATTACCAAACTCAAGGGAACTGAACCTCTGTAACAAAATTTATTAATATGTTACAGTTAATAAATGAGGACACATATATTTATGTAATTATATTTTGGGTTACAGAGTCTGTTTGCATTTCACTTTGCACAAAGACCTTTGTATTTTTCCCACAAGTTATAAGCCATGTCTTCCTTATCATTTAATAAGGAAGACTCAGTTTTTTAGCCAAGATGTGGCAACAGGACAAGCAGAGGGAAAACTGAGTCTTCCTTATCATTTAATAAGGAAGTCTCAGTTTTTTAGCCAAGATGTGGCAACAGGACTAGCAGAGGGAAAACTGAGTCTTCCTTATCATTTAATAAGGAAGACTCAGTTTTTTAGCCAAGATGTGGCAACAGGACTAGCAGAGGGAAAACTCTAAATTCAAAGCCCAGTTGGCTGGGGCTGTAAAATACACAGACACTATCTCTGCAGAGGGGTAAGATCCCCTCCGAATGAGTGTTCTGGATATGACACTAAACAATCTGATGGGAAGGCTTTAGTAATGCTGGAGTTTTGTGGAATGTGGAGAACTCCTTCATTGCCATTGTTCCCAGGTCCTCTCTGGCCCGGAGTGGTAGCACCTGATCGGATCCTATCAATGAGTTAAATAGAACTGCTTGACGTTTACACAGAGTGCAAATGAGTGACTTATGCAAAATTGAATTATTTGAAATAAAACTGTTCAATCATTTAACTGTTTAATCATTTAATAAATGACTGATGCTTTAATTGAATTTTTAGTGATACATAGCAATACTTGAAACCAATTAACAGTGTGCAAAAGTATGAGCTTAGGCTTGTTTAAAAATGTTATTAACAAAATGTGTTTACGAATCATGTTTCATATATGTGTATAAAGTTAAGTCAGTTTGGTTTGGTTTGGTTTGGTTTTATGGCATATCAACCATTGCATATCAACCTGCTACTGATATATATTTAGTGCCAAATCCATTTTTATACATATAAACAGTTCTATTTTAAACAATTCAGTTTAGCATAAGTACACAGTTTATATGTCAAAAACCATTCTATTTCAAACTATTCTGTTTAGCATAAGTACACTGTTTAGTTCTATTTAACCCATAGATAGCACCCTATCAGGTGTTACCACTCCGGGCCAGAGTGGACCTGGGAGTGATGGCAATAAAGGGGTACTCTGCATTTTCCAAAGCTCCAGAATTATTGGAGCCTCACCATTAGATTGTTTAGGACACTCATTGGGGGTGTCTTACCCCTCTGCAGAGATGAAGCCGGTGTATTCTGCCACTCCAGCCGACTGGGTCAATGTATAAGGAAGAGTTGGCATTAAATAACCTTCAATGGTTGATATACCACAAAACCAAACCAAACCAAACCATCTCAATTCAAACAAGCTGTACTCTTCTTTCAAGTTGGCCTTGTGTCACATGTTTCTTTTGGTGGAGAGGTTAGGTAAATACATATAGAAGTTTTGCTAGTTTATTTTTAATCTTTGAGTCTTTCATGATAATGATTGTACCATGCATTCATCATTAAATGTTAATTTTTAAAATTTGCTTATTTGGACAAATCTGCTTAAGAGAGCAAACAGTAGCTGCTATTACAAAGTAGTAACCCATCTTAGTATTTAGCTGGCTGAATAGTGCTTAACTGTGGTGTTTATTATGATCAACGGTTAACAGTGTTTAATACCTGGTTGATGTTGACCCAGTGTTTGGTCATTAAACTGAACTGATAAAATGTCAAATGTCCTCTTTAAACAAAGTTCAGGTTCGTGTAACTGATGTCATTTACTTTCTAAGTAATCTAGGTCTAACAACATATATATACATATATATATAACCATTTTCTTTCTTATATATATATATATATATATATATATATATATATATATATATATATATATATATATATATATATACATATATAAGAAAGAAAATGGTTCACAAACACCTGAAATTCATGACTTGCTAAGAAGTAATTTTTAATGTTTAGCATCTAAAATATTTTGTTGTTAGAAGGTACTGAAATTAGTTCCCAATTTCTCTTTTACTATATCTCTTCAACTTGTTTCTTTTATTCTTAGAATTTTTAACCAGTTGTACTTACCTTTTATCTAATATAATCAGGTAGAGTACAATAACTCTGTCAATTTCTCTGTCTTTCTCAAATTTTTCCTGGATGGTAATGTGACAATAGAAGAGAGAGAAAACACAGATAATACAAAGCAGACTTATTCTTTCTTTCTTTTTTTATATTTATTTTTCTTTTTTCATCTCTTTGTTCAAAGCCATCAGGTTTTACGCATGACTGTTTCCTGTTGTTTACTTTGACACATCACTTTTACTCCTAATTCTCTCTTATGTAAGGCTAAGTGGAAACACAGTGCTGATAATTTCAATGCATACATCTATATATATATATATATATATATACACATGCATACACACACGCATGCATATATGTGTGTGTGTGTGTGTGTGTGTGAGGCTTGCTAGAATAGCCTCAGGGCATTGCTGAAATCGTGCAGGTAGTTATGGGTGGGGGAGGAGGATTGAGTGCTAGGGGAGTGCTTATCCATTTTCAGATGGGAAGGAATGAATAGACAGGTGATAGCAGGGAACAAGGAGTTAATTACCAAATATCCAAAAAGGCTTATGGCTTTTTTTTATCAGTGAAGATTTTGCTGATAATCATAATTTTCTACCTGTGTGTGTCTTTGTGTGTCTTTGAGAGTATCTTCGTGTGTGTCTTGGTATGTATATGCATACATATCTTGTGTGTGTATATATATTTTTGTGTGTGTATGCATTTTCTTTGTAGGTTGGAGAGTATAACTTCTTTGTATGCTTGTGCATATTTAAGTGTATGTTTGTATTTTTTGAGTGTACATGTATCTAGTGTATGTGTGTGTCTTTGTGGGTGGGTGTGTATATTTTTTGGTATGTGTTTATGCATGTGTGTGTGTGTGTGTGTGGGTGTGTGTGTGTATGTGTGTGTGTGTGTATGTGTGTGTACATGTGTGTGTGTGTGTGTATCTTCTTTCGCTGTGTGTGTGTATATGTTTGTGGATGTATGCAAAAATAAATCATTGTATACATGTATCTTAGATTTTACGTGTATATATACTTTGTACTGAGTATTTTTTGTCTGTGTATGTATATATGTGTGTTAATGAGTGCTGTTTGTATAAGCACCGACACAGACATGCATGCATGCATACACATAAACATGATACATCAATGCACACAAAAAAGATACAATCTTACAGGCAAAAGTGCATACATAAAATAATACACATGCTCAAAGAAGATGCACACAAAGGAAAATCTCTCTCTCTCTCTCTCACATACACACACACATACTCTCACTCACTCACACACACTCACATGCTGATTCATACAATTAAAACATACCCACAATCACATGAAGAAGTTACTTACATATACATACATATACACAATATGCATATACACAATATATATACATATACACTAAGATACATTCACAGAAATATACATATACGCATAAACTACATAGATGCATACATACAAAACATAGGAAGAAGGAGTGGACACATGTACACAGAAGATACACACACACATACACACAAAGGATATATACTCACCCACCCATAAAAACAATGCAAACACAAAGATACCAGTACACACAAGATAGGTACACACACACACACACACACACACACACACACACACACACACACACACACACACACACACACACACACACACACATACACACACACACACACACACACACACACAAAGAAGATGATATACTTATCTATCCACCCACAAAGATTCATACACATGTGATTCATATACACTCATATACACAGAAAAACACACCTACACATACCTACAGATACACATACATATACACAAATATATAATTACCCACCTACAAAGAAAATATGCACACACACACACACACACACACACACACACACACACACACACACACACACACACACAGAAGATATACACACCCAACCATAAAGAAAATATACACACATATACTTGCCCAGTCAGCTGGGGCTGTATAATACACTGACTGTACCTCTGCAGAGGGGTAAGACCTCGCCCACAACGAGTGTCCTGTATATGACACTAAACAATTTGATGGTGTGGTTCCAATGATGCTGGAGCTTTGAGGAATGCGGAGCACCTCTTCAGTGCCATTACTCCCAGTTCCATTCTGGCCTGGAGTGGTAGCACCTTATATGGTCCTATCTATGGATTAAATAGAACTAAACTGCATACTTATGTTAACCTGAATTGTTTGAATTATAACTGTTTGACTAAACTGAGTATCTTGAAATAGAAATGTTTTTGACAATTAAACTGTGTACTTATGCTAAATTGAACTGCTTTATAAAGAACTGTTATGACATCTAAACTGCATACTTATGCTAAATTGAATTGTTTGAAGTAAAACTGTCTTGACATTTAACTGTGTGTGGACAGACAAAATCTATACTTATACTAAACAGATTTGTTTGAATTAGAACTGTTTGACTAAACTGAATAGCTTGAAATAGAAATGATTTGACAATTAAACAGTGTATTCATGCTAAACTGAATTGTTTGAAATAGAATCATTTGTATAAAAATGGACTTGGCATTAAATAACCTGCAAAGGTTGATATGCCATAAAATCCAAACAAGCAAGAAAGCAAGCAAACACACATATACACACACACAAACATAAATACACACACACACAGATACAAACACAGGGGTGGACTATTGATCTTCTTTCTTGTTTTTGCTGTTTTCACCTTTTGGCCAATCTAGTCTTTGTTGTTCTTTACGTATACAATAGGAGCGTACTTAGTTATTATTGTAGGAAATGGAATCGGTGATCTGAGTTCAAGTCTTGGATGAGTTTGATTGCATTTCCCTTTTTGCAAATGCTCTTGGGAAAAACATTAAACAATTTCTTTTCCCCCAAGCTATGGATAAATAATAGTGCAGACTGGGTTCTTTAGCTTTGGTTAGGCAACCAGTCTAGGAGAAGGAAAACTCTCAATTCTAACCAGCTTTAATCTACTTAAAATTGGCAGAAGATGTTGGTAAATATATACAATGACTGAGGAAGATATTATTTTGAGAGCATCCTTATCCTTTAAGTGTTGTTAAGACCGTTTTTCTAGCTTTTTTGTTAAATTGATTTTATGGGCTGTTTTCAGTGGAGAATCCCATTGAAGTTACCATCTACAATGCTGAAGTGACTTAAAACCATTTCAAGAATTGTCCAGACAACTAAATTCTTTTAGCTTTTATAATCTTTTAGTTACAGTTCTTTTAGTTTTTACAAAGCAGAATACTCCAATTTCTTACTTTGGTACTCTGGGAAGGTGCTGCTTCAAGGCTGGAGTCTACAGAACTTTTTGTTCCATATCCTGCCCAAAGAGGAATGGAGATGAACAGAAACCATACTCTGATCATAGCTTGAAAACTGGAGAGTGAGTTTTCTGACTTGAGCCACACCTTGTCAGAGAAATTCAGACAGAAACTAATTATCCAAATACCACTGAGTGAACAGTTACTTGGTCAATGAAAGTACCCTAATGGGCATGATGGGTTGGGGATTTGATCAAAGACTGATATGATCTGCCCTTTTCTACAAGTTATAATTCCTTTCGTGTTTTGGAGCTAGGAAAGTGTGATTAGGCAAAAGTTGCTTTGGGGACTGTAAGTTTTCGTTCTTCTGCTGCAGGCCTCAGAAGTAAGAGAAGAAAAGTGTATTAAAAAAAATGGAGGGGAGATTTAATGGAATTATTTCTTATCTTGTCACATTGACCTTACAGTTAATCATTATTTGTCAAGGGTTATCTCTTGAGCTCTTTCCTCTCAAGATCAAATGTTGCTTGTTTGTCTGCAAAGCTGTCTTCCTGGGTGATTCTTGTGACTGCTTTGGATAAACTGACTTGTAGACTGGCTTCTTTCCCTTCCTACAATATCCACAGTCTAATTGGTCCCTTTATTTGATTAGTGGTAAGGTGATTTAGCACTGCCCCAAGAAAAAAATGCGATAAATAGTTTTTAGCTCTCACCCTCACACTATTAGTAGCACAATGTCTCCAAAGATAAAGGATTTAGGTAATTCTGTAAAGTAGATTTGTTTCAAGTTGACAACCTTCTCTTCATGTTTTTGTTTCGTTTATCTTGCTCTGAGGAAGGACAAAGGAATTAAAACAGTTGAAACATTCTGCTGAAAATAGAATTAAAACAAATAGAAACATAAACCAAAATCAATCCCTAAATAAAACTCCACATGTAAATACACCAAATGAAAATAGATTTGCAATATGTTGAATATATATTCGAATTTACATAAGATTAAACCTATTGGTAATGGAGCTGGATTCTGATCTCTCTGATAAAAAAAAATTATTATTTATTCAAGCAGTAACCGTATCAGTACTACTCTATGGTAACATCATTTGGACTCGAATGAAACATTTGGAGAAAAAGCTTGATGGGAACAGTACAAGAATTCAGTGTTTTATTTTGAATAAATCCAGGAAGCAGCACCCTACAAAACAGCTCAAACCATCCAAGTAAGATGAGCAAGAATTGGTGGTCAATGTTGAAGAAGTTAGGATGTAAAAGTAATGTTCTATGGACTCCCACACATGGACACACCAGTGTTAGCTGACCAGATGCCATCTAGAAGACTTGATAAAAGTGATGATTAATACGGATGGATGGTGAGAGGGAGTCAAAGTAATCCATGCTTTATAATCATGATAATGGTAAATGATTACTTATACAAACTAGCATATATACAAGTTCCAAAATAAGGGGTGTATCAATAAGGTTGTTTGGTTGGTTTTATAACATTTGTTAATACTTAGTTTATTCTATGCTGAAGTCAGTTTAACAGTTATGATCTCCAGTTATGAACAGTACAAAAAGGTATCTTTACAATCACTTAAAACAGGTAACTTTAAAAAGTATTTACCCAACTCCTCCACCACAGGCAGGATGCAGCACAAAGTCAATTTTTCAGCTGGGTGTTGTTGATTTGAACTTAGAGTCTTCTTTCTCCTTGACCAGTTGCCATACCAAGGCTGAAGAACTCAGTCTGTCCTACTATTTAACCCTAGCAAGGAGAAGAGATGGACTCATGACTTTGCTATCATAATTTTCTAGACAATTTCTTTCCTCTTTTTTTTTTCTTTATGCTTTCTTTCTTTTTTCTTTCTTTGCAATCATTATTTTCGAGACAACTTCTTCCCCCTTTTTTTGTTTAGTCTTTCCTTTTTTTCTTTCTTTCTTTGCAATCATAATTTTCTTGACAACCTCTTTCTTCTTCCTTTCTTTATTTTTTCCTTCTTTTTTTTCTTTCTTTGCAATCAATTTTTTCTAGACAACCTCTTCCTCTCTTGACAACCTCTTTTATATTCTATCTTGAAAACATGAACTTTTATAGAATATTTTTTCTTTCTTCTTTTTAAATTGAAAATTTAAATAAAGACATGTGCACAATTGAACAACTTATATAACAAAGTGATGATGTCTAGACAAGTCCATGCCAATTTAAAAAAAAATTATGAAGCCACTTTCAGTCTCAAGGGTAAGATGACTGTGCAGCTTCACACAATGTCAAAAGAAGTTTCCAAAGTGCTTTGACCTATAAAAAATTTGCTTGAATAAATAAGTTGAATGCCAAGGGGATGATTTCAAAGAAGAAAATAAACATTTATTTCTTTGTCCATTTCTGTCTTGGTTGGTATAACTTCAATCTCGATACTTTTAAAATGTCATGTATGTACCATGGTACAATTTCAAGATTTGTGGTCATATATTGTGGATATGATGCTTGGTAAAGATTGTGTAGCACCAATTTTAAGAGGGCTTGGTGATCATGTACATCAGCACCTGAAGCTGTAACCTCTCTCTGAACACAAATGTCAAAATACATTCACTACCATTTAAGTCACCAAACTTAACCCATTAAATGAAGGAACTGATATTGATAGGAAGCAGAACTGATAAAACAATGAGACCCTTAATAGTGGGGAACATGTTTCAGTCAAGTTCCCACTCTCCAATGACCAATATTAGCATAACTAAATCTGTGAAATACTAATCCCTAGTGGTAGCTTGTGACATGAAAGAACTGTTTAGGAAAACATATAAACATTATATTAATATTATATTAATATTGTGAAGGTAGCAGGAAAAAATATAATCCAAATAGGTGAATATATCATGATGTGAAGTCGACGATAACGTTTCGGTTATAATAACCATCATCAGGACTTGGATATAAGATAGTTCACAATATCGATGGGTGATTGCTGAGATGACTGGAGCAAATGAGAAATATACAACGAAAAGATACATAAACGTGCATATAACGTTCATAATTCAAAATTTGAATTAATATTGTGTAACACACATACACTGAGAAATACAGTGTGTATATATATATATATATATATATATATTTTATTACACTAACAGTACATATATATATATATATATATATATATATATATATATACAAAAGTGTGATAAAATACTATATATATATATGATGGTTTGATTTAATTAATTTTTTTATGGCATACCAACCTCTGTGGGTTATTTAATGCCAAAGCCATCCTTATAGAAGAACAGTGTTGGTACTATTTAACCCATAGTTGGGAGGATAAGGGGGTTCATACCTTTCACAAGGGTATTTTTCTGAAAGTGAATGCAATAGCAGAAGCTTAGTTCGAACTCACTTGCTACAATTCCACAGTCCATCACTTTAACCATTACAACATGAGGACATCCCAAAAAATATATGAGAGAGAGAATACAAAAAGTATGAAAAAAATACTAAATATCTATTCAACACTTACAGATAACATACTCCAGTCAGCAAAGTAGCAATGAATGATTAATTAAGATTTTTTATTAATCAAAATTTTTCTCCACAATAAAGTTTCTGAAAAATGAAAATGAAAGATATTAACTCCATCACATGATCTATTATTATTATAATTATTATCATTATTATTATTACTATTTATCACATTAAGGTAATGGTGATAGTGGTGAGGTTTGATTTTATGTCAAACATTGGAGGTTATTTAATGCCAAATCTGGTTTATTCATAGATATTAGATATATATGATTTGTAAACATAAATCAACAAAGATAGTTCTAACAATTCAATTAAACATCAGTTATTTGTTTACACACAGTTAAATGATCAAACTTCTTTTTCAAACAATTCAATTGAGCAAAAATCATTTTATTTGTGCATAGTTTGAATATCAAATAATTCTATTTGACCCTTAGATAGGACTCTATCAGATGCTACCACTCCAAGCCAGAGTGGACCTGGGAGCAATGACAATGAAGGAGTACTCTGCATTCCCCAAAGCTCCAGCATTATTGGAGCCTCACCATCAGATTGTTTTAGTGTCATATCCAGGACACACATTGAGGAATCTTCCCTCTCTATAGAAATTCTGTTGGTATATTCTACAGCTTCAGCTGACTGACTGATTCAAATAGTCTTGAATAAATATAGCAAGCAACATCTAAGCATCTCACATGAAGTGACACATAAATACTACTTTCTACACTTCTAAGCAGAATGGCATACATGGGTTGCAGCTTTCTGCTTTGCTTTGGCCATTTACCTCTCAAGAATGTGTACAACAAAGCAAACACCCTGTCACTGGAACTGAGGAGAAGAAAGTTCTACATATAGTAATTTTTTGGCCCAGTTGGCTGGGGCTGTAGAATACACCGACTGCACCACTACAGAGGGGTAAGACTCCCCAACGAGTGTCCTGGATATGACACTAAACAATCTGATGTTGAGGTTCCAGTAATGCTGGAGCTTTGGGGAATACAGAGTACCCTTTCATTACCATCGCTCCCAGGTCCACTCTGGCTCGGAGGGGTAGGATAAGGGTCCTATCTATGGGTTAAATAGAACTAAACTTTGGTCTTTGAGTTTACTGTTTTTTGTATTTAAACTGTGTATTTATGCTAAACTGAATTGCTCGAAATAGAACTGTTTTGACATCTAAACTGTGTACTTATACTAAACCGAATTAGAACTATTTGAATAAATTGAATAGCTTGAAATAGAAATGCTTTTGACTATTAAACTGTGTACTCATGCTGAATTGAATTGTTTGAAGTAGAACTATTTGCAAAAAAATGGCTACCAGTAACCTACCAAGGTTGATATGCCATAAAACCCAAACTAACCTATAGTAAATTTTTTTGTTTTCTAGGAATGAGAATTGGACCATTGACTTTAAGTTCAAGGATAAATGATAATAGAGTATTGAATATCTTTTACCAATATGAATGAATATATATTTTCTTAGTATATTGGAAGAAAATAGGGGTGCTGCAGTTTCTAAGTGTCTCTAGATGAGCCACCACTATAGACCTTAAAAACAAAGTAAGGAAAGACAAGATAAACTCATTTATACCAACCAAGAATATTTAACATTTTATATACACAAGTTTTATTGCCCAGTCAGCTTGGTCGGTACAATACACTGACTGCTTCTCCGCGGAGGGGTAAGACACAAGACGAGTCTCCTGGATATGACACTAAACAATCTGATGGTGATGTTCCAGTATGCTGGAGCTTTGAGGAATGTGAAGTACCTCTTCATTGCCATTACTCCCAGGTCCACTCTAGCCTAGAGTTATAACACCTGATAGGATCCTATCTATGGGTCAAATAGAACTTAACTTGATAAGCATTGGTATAACCATAGAACTTTTCCATGCCCTGGCAGGGTTTAAGATAACATCTTTACTGGTTAAAAACCAGAGGTAAAAAGAAGTTGAGAATGGATTTTTAAAACTGTCATGTGAACCATTATCGCACCCCTATTGGACAAGCAAAATATCCATGGGAAATAATTATTTATTGTATCCCAACAAGTCCATCTACATTATAAAGATCTATTTTATAATGATCCAATTCTAGTATGTACATTTTTCTAACTCAGCAAAAATAGCGCAAAAATGTATTCTGTAAGTGTAGTAATGTTAAAAATACTCCTACTTAAATCAATTTTTAATCCATTTGTAAGTTAAGGATATTGTGCAACCTCTGTTCATATCCATTCAAATCCATGTAGTTTATCAAGGGAGATAACAATTATATACTAATTATGAAGTATATCCATCTATTTGTTTATTTGAAATTAATCATAATATAAATTCTATACAAAGGATGCGACTAGACATTGAGCTTAATGGAGGCTGAAGATGGCCTTCAAGTAAAATGAAAATATTTGATGGATAGAATAAAAGTTGACAGATGTTGAGAGAGATAAAGAGAGAGAGAGA
Source organism: Sepioteuthis lessoniana (assembly GCA_963585895.1). Taxonomy (NCBI): domain Eukaryota; kingdom Metazoa; phylum Mollusca; class Cephalopoda; order Myopsida; family Loliginidae; genus Sepioteuthis; species Sepioteuthis lessoniana. The sequence continues at coordinate 51,845 of CAUZXS010003854.1, read as the reverse complement.
GAGTGACATGTTAGTGAGTGTGTGTAGACAGAAAAAGAAAAGAACAAATAAGGAAAAATTAAGATACAGAGAGAAAGAGAGAGAGAGAGAGACAGAGACAGAGACAGAGATACATAGAGACAGAGACAGAGACAAATGGGATGAAGTGAAAGAGTGAAAAACTGATATAGAAAGAGAGTAAAGGAATAACAGGTTAGTGAGTTGGAGTTGACAGAAATAGAGAGAAAAAATTAAGAAGTAACCAGAGAGAGAGAGAGAGAGAGAGAGAGAGAGAGAGAGAGAGAGAGAGAGAGAAACAGAAAGACAGGGAGAGGGAGAAGGAGAGAAAGAGAGAGATAGAGAGATAGAGAAAGAGAGAGAGAGAGAAAAAAGGAGTGATAGGATTGTGAGTATGAGCAGACAGAAAAAGAGAGAAATAGATAACATAAAGGAGTAAGAGAGAGAGAGAGAGAGAGAGAGAGAGAGAGAGAGAGAGAGAGAGAGAGAGAGAAGGAGTGATAGGATTGTGAGTATGAGCAGACAGAAAAAGAGAGAAATAGATAACATAAAGGAGTAAGAGAGAGAGAGAGAGAGAGAGAGAAGGAATGATAGGATTGTGAGTATGAGTAGATAGAAAAAGAGAGAAATAGATAACATAAAGGAGTAATCAGAGAGAGAGAGAGAGAGAGCGTGAGAGAGAGAGGGAGAGAAAGAGAGAGAGAAAGAGAGAGAGCAGTAACATTTTATGATTAGATATCCACCCTCACAGATTTAAGACTGTTTTTAATCTTTAATCCCTTGAATAATGATGCCAACTCAATTGGACAACCTCTTATGAAATCAAAAGAGATGAAAATATTTCATAAGAATAAGAACTGAAAATGTTATTGAAAAAAAAAGATCAGAAAACAAAAAAGGCAAAAGTGTTTTCTTGATAAGCCAAGAAAATTCCAAAATATGTGCAAGAATGATATAAAAAAAATCTAAAACAAAAACTAAAAAAAAAAAACCAAAATTTAAATACCCCCATAAAAAAAACAAACAAACAAAAAACTGTTAAGGCTCCAGTTGAATGTTTTATGTCTGATATCAGGGGTGTGGTTAGAAGAAGCATCTTGCACTGCCCCCTGTGGGATTATCTGCCCTTTGTAATCTGAAAGTTTTGAAGGTGTTGTACTGTCAAATGGTAATTTGTTGAGAAATGAAGAAGAAAGCTGATGGGAAGGTGAGAAAAGAAGCTCAAGTTGTCAGCTTATCCCTTCTATTTTATTTTTAAGATATTTCTTCTTTTTTCATTGTTGTTGATTTTGTTATCCATTCGCCCAACCTTTCCGACTGAACACTTACTTTGGAAATCTTATTCAGATATCTCACCTTGTTAAGACTCAAGGGAAAGAGGAACTCTGTCATTCAAATTCAATTTTCTTTTTTTTTCTTTTCTTGATATAAAAGCCCAAATGCACTGAATTGAATTTGATATGAATCAAATATTGATAATATATCCCTTTAAAGAATATCAGGATAATCACACATAAGGCTAAGACATATATATATATATATATATATATATATATATATATATATTTTGGCAGAAAATCATAATACAAGTTTGGTTAAAGACCATGGAACTTTCTTTTATCATGAGCTTGTTTTTTCTCTAACTTTCAGGCTAGTTCCTTTGTGTCAGGGTTTAATTGATAGAGAGATTGCCCTAAGTTCTACTCCCAAGCACTTTTGATTATATTGATTAATCAGCTTCTGGGGAATTTTTTTTGTTGGTATGAAAGCAGAAGTGTACTATTGAATTACTCTGAGAGAAAAAAATTGCAATTATTGACATTTATCAAGGCTTGCTGAATATTCATGTAAACCAAACAGTGGCTACAAATGCAGTAGGCAGTTGGTAACATCTTTCAGAAATGTGAGTGACATTCACCATAAGTATCAACCTACAAAATGTAGGGTACCTTGATTAGCTTATCAGCATGAAATATGGACTCTACAGAAAATACATTTTTGACAATAATGCCATAATTTGTATGGATTTTAAGAAATGTGGATGTGGGAATCTGGCAGGAACCATGATTGAACCATAAATCAAAATTTACTGAGTGTACTTTAGTTTTAGCACAAATCCAAGACATTGGGCATCAATTGAGAATCAGACTCACTTATAACAGTCTGTTTGACTAGCTTGCTAACTATTTGATCATGCAAGATGCTTGTGTCTGAAAATATTCGTAGTAATAGAATTGTGGACTTACAAATTGACTATATGTACTTACAGTGTTGGACTGCCGGCTCAAAGTAAGTGAGGTTGAATTCTAGTCATGGTATTACATTCATTTTCAGGTGATTACCCTTGGGAAAGTTATCTCTGGTTGGGTTTTATAGAATATCAACCCTTGTTGGTCATTTAATACGAGATCTTGTTTATACATATATATATATTTATATGATTTGCAAATGAATAGTTTGTAGGTGACATTTTTAATGAGCCAGAGCTCATTTGTTTACACACTCATTGGTCTTGTGGGTAGAGTGTTCGCCAATGGTCCGGGAGACCTGGGTTCAATCGTGTCATGCCAAAGACTTTAAAAATGGTCGTTGATACCTCCTTGCTTAACACTTAGCTATATAAGGTACATATCAAGGGTAAAGTAGAGCTATCCAGGGAAAGGAGTAGTGCCCTCCCCTACACCTTGGGGTAGTAGCTATTGAAAAGGGAGCCTTCTGGTTGCCCTCGACTGTGGTCGCCAACGTTACTTACTTTACTTAATGGTTTCAAGCATTGCTATTTAACACTTACAATTCAATTTAATATCAGTCTTTTTTGCACTCAGTAAAATGGTTAACCAGTTTTATTTGACCCATAGATGGGACTCTAACAGGTACTACCACTCTAGTTAAGAGTGGACCTGGGAGTAATTGTAATGAAGAGGTGCTCTACATTCCTTAAGTTCCAGGACACTATCAGATGCAGTTTAATGTCATATCCAGAGTACTCATTATAGGAGTGCCTTAACTCTCTGCAGGTATGCAGTTGGTGTATTCTACAGCCCCTGTGGACTGGGCATAGGAGAGATATAAACCCTCTTATAATGGCTAAAGTGCTGGACAATGGCCTCAAAGTAAGCAAGGTCAAATTCCAGTCATGCTATTATATTCACTTTGGGGCTAATACCCTTGGCTAGTACCCTCTTATCCCAACAGCTATGGGTTAAATAGCTGTTCTTCTCAAGGATGGGTTTGGCATTAAATAATCCATGAATGTTGATACGTTATTAAACAAAGAAACAAAGTGACGAGTTTTTGCACAAGGCCAGTGGCATGGGGTAATCAATGTGAATCTTGCCTTTTTAATTAATCATTTTTGACACACAGTTAAATGGATTCAAGTATTGCAACTTAACTAACAATTCAATTTAACATCAGTCATTTGTTTGCACACTGTCAAACAGTTGAATTTGACCCATAGATTGGACTCTCACAAGTACTACCATTAAGAGTGGACGTGGAAAACAATGGTGATGAAGAGGTCCTCCACATTTCTCAGTATTCTAGGACTGGAGCCTCACCATCAGATTCAGTTTAATATCATATCCAGGGTATTTATTGTGGAGGTGTCTTATCCCTTTGCAGAGATGCAAGGGTGTATTCTATTGCCTCAGCCAACTGGGCTTGCTGTATTTGATTGAATTCAATCAATCAAATCAACAGTTCTCGTTCATCACTGGTTAAAATTCATTCTCGATGTGAAAAATAGTGTTTGGTTGCTGAAAACTTGCCCTACTTAATGAGGCTCCCTGCATCTGTTATAATAAATATGCACATCAAATTTTGTAGTTCTATATCAAAGCATTTGTCTATGAAGGACAGACAAACTCATCCCAAATATTAATATAGATTACAACCAGTAAATAATGGGAATATATAAAATATGTTTGAATTAATAGTGAAATTTGTGTAAAAGAATCAATGTATAATAGTAAGAACATTTCATCTCAGAAAGATTAGAATGTATAAAAGCCCAGTCAGCTGGGGTTGTACTATACACCAACTACATCTCTGCAGAAAGGTAAGAACCTCCAACAAGTGTCTTTGATATGACATTAAAACATCTGATGGCAAAGTTCCAGCCTTTGAGATTTGGGAAAGTGGAGTACCTCTTCATTGCTAGAGTTACCAGGTCCACTCTAACTTGGAGTGATAGCACCTGATAGAGTCCTATTTATGAGTCAAATAGAACGAACTGTGTGCAAACAGATGACATGTTAAATTGTGACTTATATTGCAATACTTGAAACCATTTAAGAAAGAGCTTGGCCTCATTTAAGAATGTTACCAACAAAATGTATTTACTAATCATATATACATTTAATATATGTGTATAAATAGAATTTTGCATTAAGTGGCCTACAATGGTTGATATGCCATAAGACCCAACCAAACCAAACCAAACCAAATAGAATGTATAGAGACTGGAATATGATAAAAACTGCAAAGATATGGAAATTGTTTCAAAATATTCTTGTGTATTAATATCATTATTGTTACCAATATATCTTCCTCCTCAGGATTTGGAATGTATCAAACTAATTTGAAAGAGATTTATAGACTAAATTTATTTTCAAAAATTAAAAAAATGTTTTTCTGAATTTTATTTATATTTTTTTTACCAGAAAGAAAAAGCTCAAATTTTTGTCTAAAAAAGGAAAACAAATTTTCCTAAATTACAACATAGAACTAATTGTTTTAAAGACTTATTTAGTATTTTAGAGTAAATAAACATATAAAAAAACTTATCTTATTTAATATCTTTGGCAAACATACACTTTTAGTTGGGATGGCGGGCTTAATGTAACGGTTATCATTGTAGGAAATGAAATCAGACATCTGAATTTAAATCCTGGATTGTGTTATTTGCATTTCACTTTGCTCTTATGTGCCAAGGAAAGGCATGAATCTATCAATACTCCTTTCACCTATGGATAAATAGTCAAACAGATTAGGTTCTTTAAACTTGGCAAGGTAACCAATCTGAAAGAAGGAAAACATAGAATTAAAACTAGCTTTACTCTGCTTAAAAATTAACCTTGTAGATTGACAAAGATTTTACAAGTGATTGGTTTTCAATTTGAAAGAATTTTTTTTTAAAGTTTTAATTTGGAAAATCTTTTTTTACTCTCTCCTTTTTACTCTATTCTGTCTAAATAATCTAGTTGAGGCTGGCCATAATCAGTTTGTCTATATTGGAGGGGTTGGGTAAATACATATACTTTTATCTCAGAACACTAAAAAAATATTTTCAAGGCATTTCTTTAGATATATCTTGTATTATCATAAATATTATGTGATATAAGTGCCAATATGTATCATGAAAAAAATTATTGTTGCAGTCCTATTTAAATGAAGGTTTGACTTTTAAGTTAAATCTATTTAGATTTAAGATTGATCTTACATTTCCTCTGATGCAAATTGTACACAGCTTCTCTCTATTCTGACTCATGGGTTTGCAAATATAAAAATTTAACGCCAATATTGTGACTGATAGTTAATCTGCTTGAAAATTTGAAGAATTTTCCAACAAATATGCCAAGAACAAGCTGGAAGTGGTGAGAATCTCATCTGCCAAATGAATCTTGTAAAACAAGCTGACATGTAACACCCCTGTAGGGATTTGTGTGTCTAATCTACTGCCAAGATCAGTGTAAGTCTACCTAACAAACAGATCCTGGCTAGCCTCAACAGGATTATTTAGACAGGAGAGAGCAAAAAAAAAAAAAAATTAAAACTTTGAAAAAGATTTTTTTTAAAATTGAAAACTAAATACTTGTAAAATCTTTGTCAAGCAAAATTCTGAATACAATTGCAATGTTCATCTTTGAGGTGTTCCCAGATTTTCGTGATCAGTGAAAGCCTCCAAATGGAATTTGCATTTAATGACTTGAGAAAGAAAGGGAAATATTAAGGTTTGGTTTGGTTTGGTTTCATGGCATATTAACCATTGAAGGTCATTTAATGCCAAATTTTCTTTATACATATATATTAAATATATATGATTTGTAAATGTGTTTTGTAGATAACATTTTTAAATGAGCCTGAGCTCTTTTTTTGCACTCAGTTAAATAGTTTCAAGTATTTCTCTCAAATATGAATAATTCTATTTACTATTAATCATTAGTTTACACACAATTAGATGGATTCAAGTATTGCTATGTAACAGTAACAATTCAGCATCAGTGATTTGTTTGCACACATTTAAATAGATATAAATATATGGTTTATAAGTGAATAGTTTGAAAGTAATTTCATTTTTAGAATAATTAGAACTAATTTGTTTGCACACTTGTACTGCTGTTTCTACACAGTTAAATGGTTTCAGTTATTGATATCAAACACTAATAGTACTATTCAATACTGATCATTTTTGTGCCGACAGTAAAGTGGTTACAAGTATTGCTTTTTAACATTAATAATTTTATTTAACATTACTCATTCATTGGAACACAGTTAAATGGTTCTAAGTATTGCTATGTACGAGGTGCATTCAATAAGTTTCCAGACTTTTTTGTACAGGCATTTAAAATTCTCGTAGGCTCTTGAAAATTCAGTATGTTATTGCTATACATCTTATGAGACGACTGACCAATTCTTATGATTTCATGTTCAAATGAACAGCTACAGCAGCAATTGGAATACACCCTACTAAAAGCTGATTGTCACAGCTGGTGAATTTAAAAATGCAATCTGGACATGAGGACACTTTAGAAGAACGATATGCAATAAAATTGTGTTTTAAACTTGGAAAAAAAGCCACAGAAACGTATGGAATTCTTCAGACTGCTTTTGGAGCATTTTGCATGAATTGAGCATGAGTTTTTGAGTGGCATAAGAGATTCAAGGAAGGCATGGAGTCTGTGAGGGATGATGAGAGGTGTGGGAGGAGTAAGGAAGTCAGAACACCAGAGTTGATTGGCAAAATAAAGAATTCTTCAGACTGCTTTTAAAGCATCTTGCATGAATTGAGCATGAGTTTTTGAGTGGCATAAGAGATTCAAGGAAGGCATGGAGTCTGTGAGGGACGATGAGAGGTGTGGGAGGAGTAAGGAAGTCAGAACACCAGAGTTGATTGGCCAAATAAAGAATTTCATGGATAAGGACCGTCATGTGTCTATAGAAACAATAACTGCACAGTTTTATGTCAGTGTGAGAACTGTACACACAATTATTCACAAGGAACTGAAGATGCGGAAGATTTGCCTGAAGTTTGTCCTAAGGGTGCTCAGAGAAGATCAGAAAGAAAGACGTTGTCATGACAGCGGAAAGATGGTCGAGCTGATCAATTCAGATTCCACAGTTCTTGATTCTCTGGTGACCTGCGATGAAAGCTGGATCTACTGCTATGACCCAGAGACCAAGAGACAGAGTTCCCAGTGGAAGCATGCTGGCTCTCCCAGACCCAAGAAGGTCAGATAAAGCACTGGCATGATCTACATGCACTGGGTTCCCACTGGACTGACAGTCAACAAGGAATACTACGTTGAGGTTTTAAGGGAGTTCAAGAAGAGATTCTGTCGGAAGAGGCCAGCACTCTTCAAATCGGGTCAGTGGCATTTCTAGCAGGACAATGCACCAGTCCACATCTCCATCCTTTTCACAGACTATTTGACCAAGATGAGCATCAAGACAGCTCCTCACCCTCCCTATAGTCCATACCTTGCTCCCTGTGACTTTTGCTTATTCCCTAAGCTCAAGGAAAAACTAAGAGGTTGTCGTCATGAGACAATTGAGGCTGTCGTTATGAGACAATTAAGGAGATGAAAGAGGCTTTGACGAAGGTCATTGACATGCTCACACAAGAGGACTCCCATGAAGCCTTCGAGAAGTTGTTGGAACGGTACAACAAGTGCATTGCAGCCAGAGGAGATTACTTCGAAGGGGACTAAAGTTTCATGTGTGTACTATCAATAAAAGTGCCCATACGAAAAAAAGTCTGAAAAGTTGTGTGCTCCTTGTATCTCTATAAATTAAGTTAAACAACAGTCCTTTGTTTACACATGGTTAAATGAACAAAAAGTTCTATTTCAAACAATTCAATATAGCATAAATCATTTGTTTGTACACAGTTTAAATATCCAACAGTTCTTTTTGACCAATAGATAGGATTCTATCAGGTGCTACCACTCTGGTCGAGAGTGAGCCAGGGAGCAATGGCAATGAAGAGGTATTCTGTATTCCTTAAATCTCCAAAACTGGACCTTTGCCATCAGGTTTTTTAATGTCATATCTAGGACATTCATTGAAGGAGTCTTACCCATCAGTAGAGATGCATTGGTGTATTCTACAGCTCCAGCCAGCTTGGCTGGGAAATATTAAGCCTCTGGCTCTTTAAGATATTGCCTTGCCAATAAAAAAAAGCACTAAAACTAATTGAACAATTGATCATTCTTTAAGGAAGTGCTTATTTATCAGTACAAAAAATGGAATTAACTCGAAGAGTACAAATTCTGACCAAGGCGGTATTTGTCGCTGCCTCCCACCAGACACGACTTGACACAAGGTCAAAAGCCCGAAGGCCAATTAAAGTGGGGATAATGGGGAGGGGAAGGTCGGGAACGAGCCGAGACTCGAACCCTGCTTGTCAGTGCTGCTCATCGGTTCACTTAGTGCAATGTGAGCCTGATGAGGCAAGCAGTTTCACGAACCCAAATGTGGGTCCGGGCACGTATGCCAGTTTGCGGCTTAAACTAGACGCATGGTCTAGTGCCGTCCAAGGGGGACAAAGGAGACAAAAATGCAGCTCGCCCACCCGAAGGTAGCCTAGTCGAAACTAGGTGCCTAATTAAAGGCCCCAAGTCTGCCATTGTTCCTTTTCCAGGGCCACGCTCCGGACCGAAGTCCAGAACAGGCCCCGGGGCGTTTGCCAAAAAGCGCACCCAAATTCTGACCAAGGCAGTTTATATTAACTTCATGATAATACCCTTCTGAAATGCATGTATCCAGCTATTCTTCCCTTCATGACCTGGTGTCAAGTTTTACCTGATGGGAGATCCGATAAATATCCTAAGTATTCTCCCCTAAGCCATGAGTAAAGTAGAGTAAACTGGAGTTTTTAGCTTTAGTGAGCAACTAGTCTTGGAGAAGAACAACTGAATTCAAACTTCCTGGCCATATACCATTGATCAATGTGACAGGGTATGGTTTACAGGTCTTGTGGAAAGGCTGAGTTCTGCAGTAAACAGAAAAAGGCTGAAGGAATATATATATATATATATATATATATATATATATATATATATTTTATCATGATCATCATGATCATCAAGTTGGGCTGACAGCATGGAGCTCTCTCTCACCATCTGTCCCTATCATCCATTGAGCTTCATAGGTCTTCTAGACTGTATCCAGTGTCTGCACAGAGCTGACTTATGTAAGTAATTCCTGTCTGGTCAGCCAACACTGACATGTCACTGCATTGGAATTTATATGAGAATATTGTTTATGCATTCATCATTGTCTTGTTTGTCTGACTTAAGATGGGACGTAAGTGGTTGATCAGCTGCTGTTTTGTGTTTTTTTTCTATGTGTTTCATTGTTGTCTTGGTGGAGCATCTATACACAAGTACTGACACAGCCACATCTTGGAAGAAATCATGTTTTATTTGATCTGAGAGATCAGATTTTCATATGATCGATAACCTGTCGATAGCTGTCCATGCCTTCACAAACTATTTATGGAAATCACTTTCAGCAGATGAAATATTGCTGCTGAAGTATGTGAACTTGTGCTGAAAAGAAACTACTACTGAGGACACTACGAACATGAATAGTTGACGAACCCCTTATTTTGAAATACATGTGCATATTAATCATTATATGTAATAATTTAGAGAAGTTCAGTAATAATAACTACGTGGTCATCAAATTGAATCACACATTCATATTGTTGCAATTTTATTTCTTATCAGTATATATATATATATATATATATATAAATATATATATAAATATATATTGGCCTAATGAGTATAGTGTTCGCCAATAATCTGGGAGACTGAGGTTCAATCTGAGGTCGAGTCATACCAAAGACTCAAAAAATGGGACTAGATGCTGCCTTGCTTAACACTCAGCATTATAAGGCAAGGATCAAGGGTAAAGTGGAACAATCCAGAGAATGGCGTAGTGCCCTCCCTTACACCTCAGTGTAGTAGCAAATGAAAAGGAAGCCTTTGGGTCTCCTTTAACTATGGTTGCCAACTAATTTACTTATATATTCTCATCCACAGACAGACTATTTTGTTGTATTACAACTGTTCAGTGTGGCTAAACATGCAGGATGCTTCAAGCTGGGATTGAAACTTGCCTATCTTTACGCTAGACTAACTGCTCTGCCATTTTGGTGCCATACATCAGCTCAGGAATTATAGTGCATATGGGTATGCTTTTGTTTGTTTACATTTTGCGCTATCGGATACCAGACTGCTCAATTCATTAGAAGAGCATTGCATTACGTAAGTGGAAGCTGTTAATTTCATTGCCAGAGTGCTCAACTCCTGGGAGAGGAGCATTTGAGCATACACTGAAAAGTTCATAGGCTGAAAAGTTCACATGATTACGTCATATCTGCTGTTAATGAATTTTTTCACCAATGGGATCCAAGCACTGCATCAACAACGGAAGAAGTGTGTAGATTGGACTAGGAGACTATTTTGAAAAATAGACCTTATTTGTTCATATTCCATGAGAGTATCTTTATTTCTTTCTTGGCATATCAACTTTCATGAGTTATTTAATGCCAAAGCTATACTTGTAGCAGAATAACTATAATAATATTCAACTTATAGCTGGGGGAATAAGGGAGTTCTCACTTTTACCAAGGGCATTAGTCCAAAAATAAATGTAATAGCACAACTGGAGTCGAACTCACTTACTTTTGAGCCATAGTTCAGCACTTTAGCCCTTACACCATGGAGACTTCCCTAAGAGTATCTTGGTCAGCCTTTGAATGGACCCTTGTATGTCAGCAGACCCTTGTATATGTATGTCCCTGTTGGCTGGGGCTATAGAATACACTAATTGCATCTTTGCATAAGGGATCACTTCCCCAGCAAGTGTCCTGGATATGACACTAAACAATCTGATGGCGAGGCTCCAGTAATGCTGGGACTTTGGGGAATGCAGAGTACTCCTTTATTGCCATTGCTCCCAGTTCCACTGTGCCCCAGAGTGATAGCACCTGATAGGGCCCAATATATCGGTCAAATAGAACTAAACTGTGTACTTATGCTAAACTAAATTGTTTGAAATAGAACAGTTTATATGTATAAAAATGGATTTGGCATTAAATAACCAACAATGGTTGATATGTCATTAAAAAAAAACTTAACCAAACCAAATTGTATATGTTGTAATGAGATATAAAGGAAAAAATAAGTTGGTTCATTTTCTAATAAAAGATAAAATGCCAAATATAAGAAAATTGGTTAAAAACATTTAAAAAAAAAATACAATTGGTCTAGTGGATAGAGGGTTCGTCAATGGCCCAGAAGAGCAAGGTTCAATGCCCGGTTGAGTCTTACCAAAAACTCAAAAAAGGTAATTTATACCGCCTTGCTTAACACTCGGCATTATAAGGTATGTATCAAGAATAAAGTAGAGCAATCCAAGGAAAGGAATATCTCCCTACGGCTCGGTGTAATAGCTATTGAAAAGGGAACCTTGGGATCGCCTTCGACTGCAGACGCCAAATTTTGACTTTTTACCGTGACGTAATATCAGAATTTTAAACACCAGCTTCAGATTTTACAAGCTTGTAAGAAAAGAAAAAGTACCAGCGAGTGAAAATGCTTTTTCTTAAATTTTCGTTTTTCAGTTTATGATTTAAAAGAAAAAGTCTTTAGTTAATATCTATCAGCGAGCTAAAATATATAATTTTCTTCTCCCCGATTTCAAACTTCCGCCAAAAGTTAGTTGTGTAGCAAATAGTGTCTGGAGTAATTCCAGTTTGCTTTTGCTCTGGGTTAACAAACATCACAGCATTATTTAAGATAAATACAACCAATGACATCAACAGCATACATCCACGTAAATTAAACGTATACGCTTATGAAAATCAAATACATGACCAACAAAATATTCCTGCGAATTCTAAGTCCACCACACAGAATACCAGCGACAAGCAGCTGGATAATTCATGTCTGTTTTTCTCTCCGAGAAGAAGGAAGAACAGAAAAGGAAGAATAATGCCTTTTCCGTGTTAAAGAATAAATTAAAAAAAACAACAGATAAAAAAATGAATCCTTTCGACTTGTCGAATAACAGGCACAAAAAACAAACAAAAAAAATTTCCAAATTCTGATATTCCGCTGAATTCCTAAATTGTTATCGTCCCATATCAAGAATCATCACTTGATGTCTGCGCCTGAGAAAAAGTCATAAGGACACCCAAGTTCCATTTATCCTGGAGGAAGGTCCTGTAGAATTCACCCTGAATGAAAGCTAAGAACACTTTCATCGTGTAACCATTTGAGCATTGTATGCGTTTGCAAGTGACTTGAATTCATTTCGACGTCCTTCATCTATAAAAATAACTTTCTTAAATATTGAACTCTGTCTGACCAAATTTTGGGTTATACTTCAAATTCAGAAAATCCGCCGAACACCGACGCACGATATACGGGAACACTGGACAGCTGTTTCGACCTTATTAGGACTCATCAGCAGTGTATACCGTGATCTCCCCTACTGGAGATCGAACCAGTGACCACAGATTGCAGTGCCGAAACTCTTTTTAAAAAAAAATAAAAATATGTACACTTCAAATTCATTCCTTCAAAGTATTGTAAGTTAACACTCCTTTTTTTGTTTTCTCATAAACTGATATTGTCTGTGTAGAGAAGGGAAAAATTTCGTATTTTGGTTTGGCGCGCAATTTAATTCGACACTTAATTTCACCCAATCAGGATGACTTATCCTATTCAGCCCAGACCTTCATTTCCAGCCACCAAATCTTGTAAGCTGCCAAACACAGTCTTTTTGGCTGGAGAACGCCGACCAGTGCAGACGTCACATTGGCCGTTCTTCAATAGCGATGCTTTTTAGCTGGACAATGCCGCCCATTGCAGACGTCTCACTGCGGCTCTAGAATAGCAGCAACAGCAGCAGCATGGACAAACGAGGGAACCCATCTAATTTATGAATTCCTTACAAGGAATCCCAGTTGAATATAAATTAGATGCATTCAACATGCCTCGCACAGGCACAACTTTATGTCACCCCAAAATTGGCTATGTCGATCCGACGCGTAATTCCGCTCTCTACACGCTCGCTCTCAATTCACTTCTGGGCCACTTTAATGGAGACCAACGCACGCCTCTCCACCAGACGGACAAAAACCATGGTGACTCCAAAACACAATCCCTCACACGTCCGACGATACACGCTGCCATCTCAAACTTCTCAACATCTCATAACTCTATTTCATCTCAATACTCACAACCTTTCATGAGTCTTGCAGCACCAAAAGCAAACCCAATATTCTATGCTGCAAATAAAAACCTTATCCTTAAACTCATTTCGACTATCGCCATCTTACTTCTTCATCATCCTCCTTTTATTTCTCACAACCTAGCGAGGGGACTAACAACACTAAGCGAGGAAACAACTCAACGTAAACACACATACGTTACACCAGCTTCCTCGCTAACATCAAACTTTCCCTCACTACTAACAAACCAACTTCTCCAGCTAAAATCATCCTACAAAAACTCTGGCTAAATCGGTATAAATGTATTCTTCGCTCGTTGATTTGGTATACAGATATATTAGCATTCTTTTCCCTCATTAAGTTCTGCTCTTTTGTTCTAGATGTAAGTAAACCTTGTTATATTTAAAACTTTTAACTTGTGATGTCTTTATCATAATTTAGCGTTTTGAAGGATAACGCAAATGTTTTTAGGCACAACACAAATGAATTACGAAACTATTCTTTAACACACACACAACAGCGAAAGTTCTTTATTTGCAGCTTTGAATATTTGGTTTGTTCTTGGTGCTGCAAGACTCGTGGTGTTTAGGCTTGTTGGATGTTTGAGACGAAATGGCTTAGCGAGATGTTGAGATGGCAGCGTGTCGTTGGACGTGTGAGGGAAGTATTCAAAGTCACCGTGTAGTTTTGCGTGTCGAGAGCGGAGTGACGCTCGGATCGACATAGTAAATTTTTGGGGTGACAAGAAGTGGTGCCTGTGGAAGGCATGCTGAATGTTTCTAATTTATGTTCCACTGGGATTCCTCGTAAAGAATCCATAAATTAGATGGTTCCCTCGTTGAGTGTCCATGTTGCTGCTGCTAGTGTTAAAGCCACAGTGAGATGTCCACACTGGGTGGCTTGTTTAGCTAAAAAGCATCGCTAAGCAGGGACGACCAGAGGAACGTCTGTTCTGGTCGCCGCCTCAAGCTGAAGAGAGTGGTTTTGGCCGCTCACCCGTTTTGCTAGCCGGAAATGAAGGTCCGGGCTGAATAGGATATGTCATCCTAATTGGCTGAAATTCAGTGTTGAATTAAATTGCGCGCCAAAACAAAATACGAGATTTTCCTCTTCTCTACAATAAGTACCTGGACCTAGCTAGGGAATTGAGAAAAACTGTGGAACATGAAAGTAAGGGGTTATACCAATTGTAATTGGTGCTCTTGGTACAGTCACCAAAGGGTTGGTACAGGGACTAGAGGACTTGGAAATAAGAAGACGAGTGGAAAACATGCAAACAACAGCATTGTTGAGATCGGCTAAAATCCTGAAGACTTGAAGAGACTTGATGTCACTTAAACTCCAATGAGAAACCATCGGCTTATTGTAGTCAACCGACTACTGATAAACCAAATAAAACAAAATAAACAAACCCCACTTCCAAGAAGGGATGAGTCACTGATGTGGTCAGCCAATAGTATTTAGGAACGAATCGTTAAAGAACCAAATCACTCCGCACAAGACGTCTTTTTAAAATATTAAATGCATGGTCGAAGTAGAATGAAGTTTATCTCTATTATTTAGCAAACTCATTCTACTCATACCACATAGAGTAGCAGCTCACAGTAGATATAAAAGCAGCAGTATCAAACCGGGTCACAGAGCGAGGCTCCGAAAAGGAACAATCGCAGACTTAAAGCCGTAAGGCTCACGGTTTCGGCTGGGCTACCTCCGGGTGGGTGAGTAGCATTATTGATTCCTTTTGACAAACTTGGCTGATCAGGCTCACATTGCACTAAGTGAGTCGATGAGCTACATAGACCAGCAGGGTTCGAGTCTCGGCTCCTGCCCGACCTTCCCTTCCCCTTATCCCCACTTTAATCGGCCTTCGGGTTACTGACCTTGTGTCAAGCCTTGTCTCGTGGGAGGCATAGTCAAATACCCAGTTTGGCTGGACGTCAGCCAAGAATATGGGAGAAATCTGATTCTTCCCGGGTTATTCTACGACCGAAGCCTAATCAGCAGCTGCTGCTCATGAGGCACTGCTCAAGGCTTCTCCTAAAGTCTACGTCCTGATTCCAGCCAGCAGACGATGCAGGAATACAACCAGCCGCAGACGACGCTGGAACATTGCCAGCCTCTCAGCTTAAAATCCCTTTTCAGGGCTACTCAGAAAGTTAATCCAAACACCTTCTGAGACAGCACAATCCAGCAGACAGCCCTCTTAGGGGCTAATTTGATAAGTCTAACCTAATACCCTCTGAGTCGGCATCAGCAGCTACCTTCTTGCACCGGTTACCACTTATCTGCAGCAGCAACTGCCACTCCTGCACCAGCGACCACTTCCCTGCAGAAGCATCTACCAGCCCTGCTGCAGCGACCACCTTCCTGTAGCAGCGATCACCTTACTGCACCAGCAACTACCAATTCTGCAGCACCGACCGCCTTCCTGCAGCAGCGATCACCTAACTGCACCAGCAGCTACCAGTCCTGCACCAGCGACCACCTTCCTGCACCAGCAACTACCAGCAGCTACCAGTCCTGAACCAGCAACCGCCTTCCTGCACCAGCAGATACCAGCAGTTACCAGTCCTGAACCAGTGACCACCTTCCTGTATCAGCAGATACCAATCCTACACCAGCGACCACCTATCCAACGACTGGTACGTCTTGTACCAGGTATCCAGACCTGCTCCAGTGACTAGATCCTGCTCCAAGGATCACCATCCGGCCGCGGCGACTGTTCGCCGTATGCTATTCTGATTTACGATTCGCCATTATAAAGTTTGGCCTTTCGAAGCAACATCCTTGTTTTGTCATTTTTGCCTAGCTCGTTGTCAATCACTTATATTTCAAAAGTTTGCGGGGACTGGTATATTTATCAGCCCTCGCAACAGGCTGTGCGAAAAACTCGAAAAAAAGTAATAATAATAAATATAAAATTGAAAAATAAACACATAAAAGATCTGAAATATCTGAAAATATTTCTATGAAAATATCTGAAATATATCTTATATTTGAAAGTCTGAAACTATCTCTATGAAAATATCTGAAATATATTTTATATCTGAAAATATGAAAATATCTTATATGGCAGAGTTCAAATTCTGGACAAGTTTTTTTGCATTTTAAGTAAGTTGGTGACCGTAGTCGAGGGCGACCCGAAGGCACCCTTTTCAACAGCTATTACACCGAGGTGTATGGAAGGGCGCTACTCCATTCTCTGGATTGCTCCACTTTACCCTTGATCCGTTCCTTATAATACTGAGTGTTAAGCAAGGCAGAGTCACGTACCATTTTTCGAGTCTTTGGTATGACTCGATCTGGGATTGAACCCCGGTCTCCTGGACCATCGGCGAACACTCTTTTCATTAGGCCAATGGCCTAGTTTGCATTTCTTATAGTGCTAATATCCTTGGGATCGGTATGAATACTAGTATTCTCCCTTTAGCTATGGGCAAATAGTCGGGCCGACTGCGCTCTTTACCCCTTGTATGGCAACCACTCTAGGAGAAGGAAAACACTGAATTCAAACCTGTTAAATTCTCCTTAAATTTGACCTTATGCTGCATCCTGCTCATGTTAACGGTTTCAGTAAATATATCTATGTCAGAACTAAAATCCAAACTTTTAGCACTGGTGGACTATTCTGTGGCAAAGATTTGGATTTTAGCCCTGCCGTAAAAGTCGACCGCTCGTTTTTGTCGGCTTTAAAGGTTGACTTGTCCAGCGCAATTTACGGTGTTAGGTTTTAACACTGCAGTTTAGGCATTTTTTAAAATTTCATATAAATTCTTCGGCTTTGTCTTTTTTAAATATCAGAATGCATTATGATAACGATGTGCGGTTAGCGAAATGTTTTATGTTGGAAGATATTTCATGATAGCCAAAACTTTCTTTGAAAGGTTTGTCAGTAGCACAAATGTACACGATATCTTGTTCAGCTTTAGATTCGACAATGTTGTCGGTAAAGCAGTTGACTTCTAAGAGAGCGTTCATGTTTATCTCTACAATTGCCAGGAAGGTTACTAGTAGTTGTTGGTTGGGTTTTATGGCAGATCAACCTTTGCAGGTTATTTAATGCCAAATCCATTTTTATGTAAATAATCAGTACTATTTCAAACAATTCAGTTTAGCATGAGTACACAGTTTAATTGTCAAAATCGTAGTTGTTGTATAATACGTATCTTTGATGTTTTATAATGCTACTGTTGTGCTTTTTCCATTAAACTGAACATGTCCATGCAGCTGTTGGTGATTTTCAAATTGTTTTGGTTAAAAATCGCAATCACTGTAATTATTAGTGTAACACACACACACACACACACACACACACACACACACACACACACACACGTATATATATATATATATATATATATATATAAGAGTTGATAAAATGTAAATATTAAAGTAACATACAAAGTGTTCCATGCTTCTATGGCAGAGAAACTTAAAATGTCAAAATGAAGTTCTCGTTGAAGTTACGCATATGGATCACACAATGTATCCCAAATGAGATCTTAGATAACATCATTTGGATATTTTTTCTTATATATATATATATATATATATATATATATATACGATGATCATTAAATAAGTTTCCAGACTTTTTTCGTACGGACACTTTTATTGATAGTACACACATGAAACTCTACTCCTCTTCGAAGTAATCTCCTCCGACTGCAATGCACTTGTTTTACCGTTCCAACAACTTCTCGAAGGCTTCATGGGAGTCCTCTTGTGTGAACGTGTCAATGACCTTCGTCAAGGCCTCTTTCATCTCCTTAATTGTCTCACAACAACAGTCTCTGAGCTTAGGGAATAACCAAAAGTTACAGGGAGCAAGGTCTGGACTATAGGGAGGTTGAGGAACTGTCTTGATGCCCATCTTGGTCAAATAGTCTGTGACAAGGATGGAGTTGTGGACTGATTCATTGTCCAGGTGGAAATGCCACTGACCCGATTTGAAGAGTGGTGACCTCTTCCGACCGAATCTCTTCCTGATCTCCCTTAAAACCTCAACATAGTAACCCTAACCCTAACCCTTTGGCCAATCAACTCTGGTGTATTGACTTCCTTACTCCTCCCACACCTCTTATTATCCCTCACAAACTCCCTGCCTTCCTTGAATCTCTTATGCCACTCAAAAACTAATGCTCGATTCATGCAAGATGCTCCAAAAGCAGTCTGAAGCATTCCATACGTATCTGTGGCATTTTTTCCAAGTTTAAAACACAATTTTATTGCATATCGTTCTTCTAAAGTGTCCTCACATCCAGATTGCATTTTTGAATTCACCAGCTGTGACAATCATTTAGTTGGGTGTATTCCAATTGCTTCTGCAGCCGTTCATTTGAATGTGAAATCATAAAAATTGGTCAGTCATCTGATAAGATGTATAGCAGTAACATGGTGAATTTTCAAGAGTCTACGACAATTTTAAATGCCTGTACAAAAAAAGTCTGGAAACTTATTGAATACACCACGTATATATATATATATATATATATATATATATATATATATATATATATATATATATATATATATATATATGGTGTATAGTAACGGATTCATCCGGAAAAAGATCTTTTTTGCTTACCATTCATCAGAGAAACGAGCGTAAGAGAAACCAATTATCTGACGAGACATAAGCGAAGAAAAAAAAAGATCTTTTTCTGAAGGAATCCGCTCCTACACAACATTTTAAAAACTGTTTATCTCTCTATATATGTATGTATTCATGGGCCATTCAAAAGTTTCTAAGCCTTACCTAAATTTTAGATTTATCACACACTTCTCAACATTATATGGGCCTCACCTGCACAGGTGGGGGGGTGTAAGTTCATAGCTTAATGATGAAAATGCATTTATATTACACAATAAAACATCATGTATTTCGAACATTATACATTGAAAATTTCAGATTAAATTCCACCTTATACCTGTAACAAACTTTTGTATATAAATGCCGTGATATATGAGAGTGCCTCTGTGTGTGTATATACGGGCATATATGTATGTATGTTTATACATGTGTGTGCGTTTGTGTGTCTGTGTGTATTTCAACCGGAACATATAGAAAAAAAAAAGAAGAAAAAAAAAGAAACGTCCTCTTTAAAACATGTAGTAGCACATTACAGAATAATAAATGTCAAATTCTTGCAAGTTGACAGAATGCCATGAAAGATTAGTTATTTGGATTCTTGGGAGATTTTGTAGTTTTTTTCAAAACTCCCAAGTGATATTGAATAGAGATGTCAATTTACACAGTTTGGAAAAAAATGTAAACTTAAAAAATATTAAATATATATATTGATACAAAATATAAGGAAAATTGCAAAATAAACATTTGAAAGTTTTAACATGTAAAAACAAAAATCTTCCGGCAAAAATATCAGTTTCATTCATAATTTCTGTTTATATATCCGAATTTTGTGAGCACACGCACGCATGTGCGTGTGTGCGTGCACACACACACACATGAAAAATATGATATATTTTTATTTTCTCTTTTTCTTTGGTACATTTCTGTAATTTCTGCAAAGATAAAAGAGTAGGACCTGTTTCTAAAAGGAAGATTTGGACCATCCCAAAGACTAGGACAATTTCTTGATATTTGTCTGTTGTGATACCAAAAATGGACGAGGGTAGTTACTTGTTTTTGTCTAATATTATGCTGGAAGATTACTTGGTAATTGTCTATTAGTGATGTAGAAAATAGACCAACGTATTTACATGCTTTTTGTTAAAAGTAAAAGCTGTTAGCCAAGAAGAAAAACTTCATAAGTGGAAAGAACATGTCAAGAATGTGCTTGGAAATCCCCCTAAAGTCACAGATAAACCTACTGAAGAAATTACTAATTGCCAACCAAATATCAAGTCTATGAAGGAAAAACTTGACGTAGTACCGAAAAAAAAATTATAAGCAGAAAAGCTGCTGGTCTCAACAAAATACCTTCTGAAGAATGGAAGATAAGGAAATTTGGCAACATATTTCTTCAATTATGCAACGCTGAGTATAAATAAAACACAATAGAGAACTGGAAGAAAGGCTACATCTTCTCTTTTCTCAAGAAAGGTGACCTCGGAATCATTAAGAACTACAGCAGTATAAGTTCTAGCTGCTAAGGTTTATGATATTTAGTTTCTTAGTCGAATCCGACCTGAAGTTGAGAAAATTCTTGAGAAAAATCAGAATGGCTTTCGGAGAAACTGATCCACTATTTCACATATTGTGACTCTCCGTCGAATCATCGAAGGAATACGTATAAAGAATCTCGAAGCAATATTATTCTCCAAGGCATTAAATTCCATACATGAAGAAAAGATGAAGCTATTACTACGAGCATATTGTCTCCCCAAAGAAACTGTTACCTCTATGATGAAGTTCGACAAAAACACGAAAGCAATCATTCACTCACCCGATGGGGACACCAACTTCTTTGACTTAGTTGCTGGAGTCTTACAAGGAGATACATTAGCACTATATCTATTTATAATCTGCCTAGCTTCCGTACTACGAATTACTTCACATTAAAAAAGACAAGAAACAGACGATATCAAGTAGAAACAATGACAGATGCAGATGATCTAGGACTTCTTGTAAATACACGCGTCCAATTCAAATTTCTGCTGTATAGCCCGGAGCAAGCAGCAATAATCATTGGCCTCTACGTGAACGAAGATAAAAGAGTTCATATGTTTTAAACAAGATGGAGTCATCTCCAATTTAAGTAGCTTGCATCTGAAATTAGCAAACCAGTTCACATACCTCGTTTGCAATATCTCATCTACTGAAAGCGATGCCAATATACATACATTAGAGGTAAATTAATAATGATTATCATGCAAAAATGGACCAGGGTAGTTACTTGTTTTTGTCTATTGTCATACAGAAAACGGACTAAGGAAATTACTAAGTAATTGTCTATTCTGACGCAGAAAACGGACCAGTGATTGCTTAATGTTTGTTTGCTGGGATGCCAAAATGGACCAGAGTAGTTACTTGTTTTTACCAATTGTCATGCAGAAAATGGACCAGGAAGATTTCTTGGTAATTGTTTATTATGATTTGCAGAAATTTAGTTATATTGTTAAGTGGACTTGTTTAATACACCTTGACTCATACGCTTGTCATTTCTTAATAGTTTTCCTAAAAAGCCTTATAACAGCATCAGATATACTTTTTTCTCTTTTAAATCTTTTTTTTTTTTTACCATCGCATTACAAACTGCTGAAAGTGTCATTTTCATCTGGTTCTTGAATCTCCTTGTTTTTCTGTGTCTCTAATTATCATCAAATTTACCAATTTAAGCTTTTCAGATTATAAATTTTCAGTCTAATTTGTCGGCACTTATCAGCTTTTAAATGTTCACTGAATCTACGGAGCTGCCAATCGACTCCCAACCTCAGTTTATTTTGCATTCCATTCTCTATTAATGAGAATATCTCTGCTGAAGCACACAGCTTTGCCGAGGAGACTGTTATCTATTAAACATGTTAGTGCTGAGGAAAATTGAATTTAGCCTCATTACAACACTTAATAAAGAAGGGAAACTCATGTCCCTGCCATTTCATACGTCTCTAAACATGTTATTATGAATGGTTTCTAAAAGAAACAAACGACTAAAACTGAGATAATGGTTGCGAAGATCAAATCGTTGAAGTTATGCCCGAAGCAGCTTTTTCAGAACCCGGGTTAGAAGGATTTCTCGCTGCTTGTTTATTTGTTTATTTGAAAAACTTCTGGAATTTTCTCCTCCTCTCTCTCTCTCTCTTATGCTCTCTCTCTTTCCCCCTCTCTCACTCTGTACTTTTTTTTACCACGCATCATATTGAAAATGTTTATTGTTAAAAGTTTTTAACGTTTTAAAGACTTTTCGAGGATTTATAATTACTTGTTTAAAGTTCGCTTTCATTAAGCCTGATATTGAGACATCCTATTTATAGACATAATGGCAAATATTCAATTAATGAATAAGGGGAAGTACTCTATGATTAGCATCTAATTGTTATCTCTCTTGTAAAATTATAATCATCAGTACGAGCGTAAACACAGATTTCTCTCTAATTAGTATAATTCTGGCGAGTTTTTCACACAAGAGTTAGCTGATGTTCTCTCACTGGAGTCTGAGAGACAGCAAATCTATTTAAGTCTCTTGGACTCTTTTCAGCTTTCTGGCCGATCTCAACAATGCTGTAGTTTGGACCGTCTCGGTTCGTCCTCCGATTTCCAACTCTTTTAGTCCTCTTTCCAACCCCATAGAAACCGTTCCAAGCACACCAATTACAATTGTTATCATCGTCACTCTCATGTTCCACAGTTTTCTTAGTTCTCTGGCAAGGTCAAATTAGTATAATCATCTTTGGGCTGGATACCAGTGACGTGATGGCTAATATACTGGACTGCACCTTCAAAGTAAGCGAATTCGAATTCCTGTCACGCAATTACGTTTTAGTAACAAGGCAAATTGGTCTTCTTGCCCTGTTTCATTATGAAAAGAGTAAAACAAATGAGTTGACGAGAATATTGATGAATTCCAAAAACTTTAATGTCAGCTTGAGATATACCCCTGTATTGTGAGTCGTACAAAGGGAAGAAAGCAGTTGCAGATGTTAGAGCTGGAATGAAGCATCCAACATGAAGCCTCGAGGACCAGTTGGTCTAGAAGGAATGAATAAATGATAAAGGAATGAGCTTCTAGAGAAAACAATGGTCCAAAAATTGGATGCGCTTTCCTCGTGTTGATGTTATAGTAAAAGACATCAAATCTCTTCTGATTCACCCACTTAACTCTTCACACACCGAACTATTAAAACACACCAAACACAGACCCACAGACATCGACACTGTAAAAGAAAATAACAGCTACCGGATGTTGTCCCAACAATGGCCAGTGTCAAACTGAGAAAAGCATGGCTTCTTCGTATAGGCTCCGCGCATAGTCTATCCAAAATTCCCAGAAAATTCTCAGTTATAAAAAAAATTCTATTTTTCAATCAAGCATATTTTTTCCACGAGTCGTATTTTTAGGAGCTGGTGTTTGAAGTTGAGAACATATAAATAGGCCAAACAGAGGTCACACGCCAGTTGAATCGTCGACCGTCCCGAGAGCGTCACCCAATAACACCATCCGACCAGATCAAAGCAATCGCTCGTCGCCGAATAACCCCCCCCCAGCTAGCCGGCTAGATATTTCATCCGCTTGTTTATTTTATTTATTCAATAAACAAAATAAACTAAATCTTCTCGTCAGTCTTATTTTTCTTGCAACCACACGCTTGTATATAACATTGATGTTAGTCTCTTTTGCTGCTAGAATGAGTGAGGAAGAGACTGAGAGAGCGTTTGTGTGGCCTTTTATACTACCCGAGTAGTCATTCGAGTAGAATGGCTTAAGTCATCCTCATTGGACGAAAATATAATCGAAACCTCAACGGTCAAAATAATTCCCGCGCTAAACAATAAATTTGAAATTATTTCTTTTTGATACAACGTTTACTTTTGGGCAAACACCCTTGGGAAATGTATGAACCTGCTTATCTTCCTAGCTATGAGTTTAATAGTATCTCTGCTGTTCTTCTACAAGGATGGCTTTGGCATTAAATAACCTAAGAAGGTTGATATTCCATTGAACAAAGAAACCATTATAAATTTACAATTTGGAGTGGAAATCACTTAATACTATAAGTTGGGACATTTTGATTCTATTAGACTAATAAAAAATCTTGTTTGGTGGACGATTTTTGCTCGTTTACAAATTACAAAAAAAGCAAAAAAATCCAAAAAATCACCCCAAAAAACAAACTAACAAAAAAAACAAAAAACAAAACAAAACAAAACAAAAACAACAACAAAAAACAACAAAACAATCAAACAAAAAAAGAACAACTAAAAAAACAAACGTAAAACAAAAGCAAAACCAAGACAAAATAAAAACAAACAGAAAAAAATCATTGCTTTATGTTTGAAGCTGTTTGCATATTTGAAAATCCATGATTTGAACAAGGTTGAAAATAAATAATGACAGTTTTAATATCTCCTTTATGTGCCATATAAAAGAAATTTAAAACATAACAAAAGATAGGAAAATAGGAATGTTATACTTTCGTTAATCATTATTTATATACCATAGTGAATCATTTTTTAAAGTACCATATGAGAGACATTTTGATATGAAAAAATAGATAGGTATCTTAGATTGTCTTATAAAAAGTATTTTATACTGTGAAAAATTATTTTGAGAAGCTGATTTAAGCAGTTTTTTCGTCTAACAGTGGTTATATATATATATATATATATATATATATATATATATATATATATATATAATGAACAGAATGAGTTTTTCTCTATTCTTTTTGTTAAAATATTTACCAAGTCGGAAAAGTCCATATCATGACGTCATATCAGCCGTTGAAGCCTTTTTGGATCAATGGGATCCAAGTACAGCAATACCAATAGAATTAGTGTGTGGATCGCAAGGACAAGTATGTTGAAAAATAAATCTCATTTGGTCATATTCCTTGAGTCTCTCTCTCGCCATTCGTCCCTATCTCCCATCGTTTCTGGTAGGTCTTCAAGGCTACATTCTGTGTCTGTACAGAGTTGTCGTAGATAAGTTCTTGGTCGGCCAACACTTGCATGTCCGCGTGAAGGATATATATATATATATATATATATATATATAGTCTTGTCTTATCGTTTTTAAGATAACATTAGAATTTTTATTGGTACAGATACTGCACTCTGATATCATGCAGAAGTACAATGGAGCCAGAGTTCTATAAAAATTAGTTTTCAAAGTTTTAAAGATTCCAAGATATATTTCATTTTTTCTGAGTTAAATCTTTTGGAATAGACTAAATAACATTATCAAGATTTTATTTTTTGAATTTTGAATTATAATCCTATCATTTTTCAAGTTTTCTCAACCCACTGAAAAAATTCCTTTTTTGGTTTATTTCCATTTTTTTCCCGTTGTTTATCTATCATCCCTCCCTCCTCTCATCGCTCTCCTTCTCTCTCTTGCCCCTCACTCCCTATTTCTTCTTCTCCCTCCTTCATCCCCTCCCATTTTTCCCTCTCTCCCTTCCTCTCACTTCCTTCATCTCCCTCCCTCTTTTTTTCTTTCATCTCCTTCTACCTTCCTCTCTCTCTCTCTGTGTTTCTTTCTGCTAAGCTTAACTCAGAACTTCAAATATCTAACTGTCCCTTCTTTTTCTATCTTAAAATTAAAAGAAAAAACAAATCCTTCCTTTTCCTTTGAATATCATTGCCAAGCAATGATGCGTAACTTTGCCGTTATGATGTATCCTTTACCATCTTACTCTGTGTTTTACCTTTTAGCGAGGGAAATTGTTACGTTACCTCCTCGCTATATTTTGAAAATAAAGGAGAAGAACAAAGATGCCGTAAGGTTTTCAAGAAGGTTTAATGGCAGCCGGAATAAAGGGTACCTTTATACTGCAAGTCTCATTGGAAGGAAGGAAGGAAATAGTTATTGAGTTGAGAAGGAATTATAGCAGCTAAATACCTGAGCAGAATGTGCGTCGCTACCGTCAAGGCAATGCTGAATGTCTGAGCGGAGTATGCGTCGCTATAGACATAGCAAAAGTTGTGTTTGCAGTTTAAGGACAGGAATGATGTAGTCACCCATAAATGCGTGGTCCTGGTTGCTGTAGGAGAGAAGCATGAAAGTCTCCAGAAAAGGTTGCCCAGGAATGAGGTAGCTGGATGTCTGAGCGTTATTACGCATCGCTGTAGACATAGCAAAAGTTAGAGGCGACATAAAAGTGTTCCTGTAAGTGGCGGATTACATGCATCTAATTCATGTTTAACTGGGAACCCTTGGTCTAAGAGGGTAGACTCAAAAGGTCCATAAATTAGACGGCTTTCCTCATGGTGTTGAGATTCTGCTGCTATGAAGGGAGCGGACAGAAAGTACGTCCGTCTTGCTCGAAAGGTTCTGAGGAAGAGATAGTTCGGCGGGGTTTCACTATTTTTATGTTGTCCGGGAAAATGGTCTGGGCTGAAATGGATAAG
Organism: Sepioteuthis lessoniana; assembly: GCA_963585895.1. Classification (NCBI taxonomy): domain Eukaryota; kingdom Metazoa; phylum Mollusca; class Cephalopoda; order Myopsida; family Loliginidae; genus Sepioteuthis; species Sepioteuthis lessoniana. The sequence continues at coordinate 25,344 of CAUZXS010003854.1, read as the reverse complement.
TCATCCTAACGGTCATAATGGTCAAATTAATTTATGCGCCAAACAAAAATACGAAGTTCTTTCTGCTACAACCTCATATGACGTTAAACCACTCACTCACTCACTCTTTTTTAAAACTCACTCAGTGGCTCTTTCATTTTCTTTTTTTTCAGTCCTTCATAGATTTACTTTTTATTTCACTGACCCACTCTTTAGAGGGTATGATTTCCGGCAGCACAGTGCCTAACGTGCAAGACTGTGACATCGTAGTAAGCAAGTTAAAACGCTAGTTGCACTATTACATTCACTTATACTCTTGGGAAAGGTATGAACTCCCTTTTCCACTCAGCTACGTGTTAAATGGTACCACTGCTGTTCTTCTACAAGGATGGCTTTAGCATTAAATAGATATGCCATTAAATGAATATGCCATTTGATAAATATGCCATTAAAAGCAAAACACTAACAGCAAAACAAATTCACTTTTCAAAAGAGCAAATTTTTGTTCGTTCTGCATTGCTATCCACACCCACCATTTTTTGTTTTAGCTCTGTTATTTCCACTAACCTAATTCATTATAACTTTTAGGTTATGTCGGAAGTCTGATGAGACAATTAACATGCAAATATATAAGGGAATTATATAAGATATTAGATATATTTTATCTAAATATTTTAAAAAGCATGGAAGTACAAAATTTCTGTTTGGTATCCAAATTCAGTCATAAAAAAATCAAAAAATCTAATGCAGAAGAGTATGTATTTACCCAACCCCTCTGCCATGGGCAGGATGTAACATAAGGTCAATTCTTAATCAGATCATAACTGGTTTGAATTCAGAGTTTTACTTCTCCTAGACTGGTTATCATACCAAGATTTAAAAAAAAAACAGTTTAATCAACTATTTATTCTTAGCTGGTGGCAGAATAGTTGGATTCATGTCTTTCCCAAGGTATCAGCACTATGTAAAATGCAAACAGCCTTTTCCAAGTTTGAACTTGGTTTGCAGAATCTATTTCCTCTGATGATAATTATTATGCTGCCAGTGTCCTGGGGTAAAATACTTACAAAATACCAGACTAACAAGAAAAAGCAGAGAGAAGTAATAAGTTTAGAAGACATTTTAGAATCAAATCAATCTCTGATGGAAGAAATGAAAAGAAATAAAGAATAAGTTTAATTATCATTTCAAAATTGAACCAATCTTTTTAGGAAGAATTGAAAAGAGAGCTGTTGTACGTTTAATAATCATTTCAAAATTGAACCATTTTTACCCACTAATCTGGCTTGTGTACAAAAATCCCTGTTCAATACACAGTCAAATTTATGCAGCAGACAGAATAAATGAGGAGGTATATGGAAATAAGAAGGTTTTTTATTCGTGGTGTTGGTAGTGGTGGTCGGTGAATTGTTGGGTTCTGTTGGAATGATTCTGAGTTATGTATCTGACTTCTTTTTTCTCTTCTTACCCCAGTCACTTGTCCTTTTTTCTTGTAAGCGAATTAAGGACGGAAAGAAAGAGACAACGTTACCTTTAAAACCAAACTTTATTTTAGGGTCAAACAACTATTTTGTGGTTAGACCCTTTTTCCTGGACCAGTAGAAGAAGTCGCGTATCCCTGGCAAGGTGTAGAAGTATATTAATGTCATTTTCTGTGAGTTATAAGTTTGAAGTTTACCACGTTTCCAGGTTGGTGTGTTTAGCAGAAGCAGCTACTAGCAGGAGACACGGCTGGCTACTAGGCCCCAGGACCCAATCAGTATGTGCACTCACTACTAGCAACTGAGAGAAAAGATCCTTCTAGTAGAAGTAGTCACAGCTTAATGTGAGAATTTTTCTTCGGTGCCAGGAAGCTCCTCTTTTTAGGCATGTGCTGATTTCTTTTCCTGCCAGAGGCCTCCTGGGAAGCCGTTACCTTTTTGCATTTATTTATTTTAGTTTCATTTTTAATCTCAACAGGTACTATGGCACCAATTTTCAGATTTGAAGCAACTGTAATTATCTAACACAAGTTAAATAAACAAATACAGATTCTGTGCTTGCTAGTTGCTGAAAAACCAGAAATTGATTAACATATCTGTACATTGGTAAAATAAACAGTAGTGTGCCCAAATTATTTTCATTCTGCCATTGGCTTGTGATGCGACATGGTTTGTCTTTGTTGATTGGATGATGCAGAACTACAGTGTTGCACTCATCTGAATTACCATTAGTCAAGGTTACAGCATTATTGTAAAGCACACAGCACTTCTGTGTAGTTGAATATTTAAAATTTATCTTATTCATGGTAAGTACCAAATGAAACCACATATAACACTGCCCGTAAATAAGTACATACTCAACAAATTTTTTCTAAAAATCAGTTTTCTTCTAAATCAAAGATACCTAGTTAGTTGGTCGGTGTTTTATAGCATATCAACCCTTGAGGGTTATTTAAAGCTAAATCCTGTTTTTATATATACACACTTTAGTAAACTTGATAATTAAGGTGATTTGGAAGTGAATAATCTATGGGCAACTTAATTTTGAAATGAATTATTAGAGCTCATTTGTTTGCGCACAGTTAAATGGTTTCAAGCATTCCTATCAAACGCGAATAATTCTATTTAACATTAATCATTTGTTTGCACACAGTTAAAAGGTTTCAAGTATTGCTATTCAACATCAATAATTCTATCTGTCAAGTATTTTGATGCTATATAAATCATTTGCAAATATCTCAATGGTTTCAAATAACTAATGATGACTCATAACTAATCCTTAGTAAATGATTGAACAGTTCTATTTGACCCACTGATGGAACTCTAACAGGTGCGGCCAATTTGGGTCAGAATGGACCTGGGAGTAATGGCAATGAAGGAGTACTTCTCATCCCCCAAAGGTCCAGGACTGGAGCCTCATTAGATACAGTTTAGTGTCATATTCAGGACACTCATCGAGGTAGGTAGGGTCTTACCTCTCTGCAGAAGTGCATTTGGTGTATTCTATTGCTCCAGCCAACAGGGTAGAAAGATTCCAGGATCTTGTTATTTCTAGTGCAATATTATACAATCAAATTGGATATTATTAGATATTATTTATGACCAAACTCTACAGCATTGAAACTCTGTAACCAAAAATATGAATTTGTAGCTGACCAAAAATATGTACACACTTTATAAATATTTATGCAATTTTCTTTTTGGTTAGTGTTTCAATGCAGTAAAGTTTGGTAATAAGTTGGTTGGTTAGTCGGTTGGTTGGTTGGTTGGTTTTACTGCACATTAGCTCTTGTTGGGTAATACTATGCTGAAATCAGTTTAACAATTATAGTTTCCATCAATATATTTAGGGCAAAAATTATCATTTTAAACAATTAGATACTTTATTGTCTCAAACAGACCTATTTGATCCATAGATAGGACCCTAAAATATACTACCACTTGAGTTTAATAATAAATGATACCTAATAATATTATTTGATTATATAATATTCCATGAGGATATTAAACAATATTGCCTGGTATAATGAATATAACTAATAACACTGGTCAACACATTTTTTGGTACCAAAAAACAAAACACATTTTTTGACTAATTTAATAATGCTGAATCCGAAAATGTCTTTTGCTTATTTTTGGAAAAAAATATCAATTTACGATGTTGGTTGATTATAAAATTTAGTTAATAAAGGTCGTGGAAATCCATCAATTTTCAGGTGGGCCATGTAATTTATGTCAGCCACCAGAAATAAACTATTTTATCAGAAAAAAGTGTTTTTGAGTCAAAAAATTTAAAATAGAAGTAGCAAATTTTTCCAATTTATTACCAAAATTCAAATTAACTGATAAACTTTATTAGTTATACTCTTTAGTTAATCTGATAATTAAGGAGACATAAAAAAAATGAAATCCGAAAATCTGTTGGATATTCATAAATTTATCGCATTACTTTTGTCCCTTCACTACGGAAGCAAACCAAGCACATTGAGAACTTTTCTGTTCACAGTTGGAAAGAAACTCCAACTGAAGATATCCCAATTGAATGCACTTATTCCATTCTGTATGATGAACATCAGGAAAATGCTTTTACCATAACATCGGGAAACTAATTAAGGATGATTAATTTGTTAATTCAATGAATGACTTTGAATTACACACTTGGATATCGTTTGTTAATGTGGAAAAAACTTCTTGGGCAATTGCCGGGCCAAAATCTACAAGGAGTTAGTGGAAAAACTGTTGAAAAGTCAACAAGATATAGATGCTAATATGAGTATCAAGGTTCATTTTTTACACAGACATTTAGATAAATTTCCGGATAATTGCAGCGATGTGAGTAATGAGCAAAGAGAACAATTCCATCAGGATATCAAAACTATGGAAGAGTGCTACCAGGGATGGTGGGACAAACGAATGATGGTTGACAACTGTTGGAGTATAAAAAGGGACTTAAGCAGCATTAAACATGACAGACAATCAAGAAATACAAATTTTTTTACCATAGTTCTTAAGTTCACAAAGGTTTTATTTCTGCTGTTAGTTTATTAAATGATTTGATGAAAATACTTGTTGGTCTTGGTATATTTAATCGTGTTATTTTTAAAAACTTAGGGTCTGAGTGTTATTGCAAAAATAGTATTTCCCAAAAGCTGACCGATATTTGTTGATTTAAATACGAATTGAGAGATTTCTATAACTTTTGTTTGAGAAATATTGTCATCGGTCAATATCATATATACAGAAAACTATTGACAAAAATGCCTTTTCCAAAAATAAGTTATTTCTGTACAAAGAAAAAATAAGATCATTTTCAGATTCAGCGCCCTTGAATTAGCAAAAAAAATGTTTGTTGCCTTGACACCATTTCAAAATTTTTTTATTCATGAAGCTTAGCTTAGTTGTAACATGAATAGGTCTATCAAATATATAATACATATTATCATTCTAACATTATCAGAAAAATTACAATTTATTATCTTTATCAAATATGTAATGACATCTAAATCCAATCATAATAAACATAAAAAATATCTCATTTGATTAATAATACAATGGGAGTAAATGGCTGATTTGGTTTTATGGCATATCAACCCTTGGAAGTTATTTAATCCTAAATCCTGTTTATATATACATATATATTTTTTTTTCGTCTCAGTACATTTTCATTTTATATATATATATATATATATATATATATATATAATGAAAATATACTGAGATGAAAAAACATAAGGTCTTCAGAGGATGATTTTATTCATAGAATTTTTTGCTAAATATTAGATGTTTTGTTTTTTTAGACTTTCATCAGAGTATGTGAGTTACTAAATGAAATGAAAAAGTTAGTTGAATTAATTAGTTTTCACTTAATAACTCACACGACCTGGTGAAGGTCTAAAAATGAAACATTTAATATTCACAAATAGATCTATAAATAAAATCATCATCTGGAGATCTTGTGTTTTTTTATTTCTACACATTTTTGTACAGTCGGATTTATTTCCTGCTTTTACCAGATATAAATACATTATATATGATTTGTAAATGTTTGTAGGTAACATTTTAAAATTAGTCAGAGCTCATTTGCTTGCACACAGTTAGACTGTTTCAAGTAAAGTAAATGATTAAATAGTTCTATTTGACCTATAGATGGGATCCTAACAGGTACTGCCAATCCAGGTCAGAGTAGACCTGGGAGTAATGGCAATAAAGGGGTACTCTACATTCTCCTAAGCTCCTAAACTGGAAAAAAAAATCTGAATATGAGCACAGGTAAAAAATCATACATAATAGTAGTAATCCTAGTCAAGTAAGAACATTAAGTTTAGGCGACCCCTGTGGATTCAATAAAGTACGTAGTTCGTGGTTCTGTGAAGGTTCCCGAGTTTGACAAACACCTGAAGAAGGCCGGAGGACATATCGGCTGAAATGTCGTGGAAATAACAATAAAGATAAAGACAATAGTCCAAAAACCCTTAATGATAAAAATTAACAAGCTTCATCTCAGAAATTGAGACAACTGAATAATACCATGAAACAAAATTTTTACTTTTTCTTGTTAATCCTATTTACCAACCCCTCCGCTCAGGCAGGATATGACACAAGGTCAATTTTTTTTTTAAGCGGAGTTTAACAGGTTTGAATTCAGAGTTTTCCTTCTCCTAGACTAGTTGCCTAACCAAGGCTGAAGAACCTAGTCTGCCCTACTATTTACCCATAGCTGGAGGGAGAATAATTGGATTCATACCTTTCCCAAGGGTATTAGTGCTAAGTGAAATGCAATGAGTTTCGTCCAGGATTTGAACTTGTGTCGCCGTGTTCGTTTCCTACGACGATAACAATTACACCACGGGCACCTTACTTTTTCTTGTTAATGGGCAGAAAGTCTAATTTCCTAACTGCCTATATGTAAAGTAAATGAAAAATATGTTTTCTTCTTCAAACTTTACTTTTGTAACCTGCATACTGAATATTTTTTAAACATGATAAAAGATTATACTTTGGAGCTGAGAGGTGAAAGCAATTTTTATTATTTCAGTAGGAAAATGGCTGGTTAATCTGCTTGTCAGTGCAGGAGTTGTTCTATCATTTGGATAACTAGACTGAAAATCTGCAAATCCATTGAAAAGATATTTATTTCTTTCCAAGAATGTGTTGATCATAGATTAGCAGATTATCACCCGAGAACTTGTGTACAGAAGTTATGCAACACCATGTCACAATATAATCATTAGAATCAATGAAATTTTTACATATTTGCTTAATAAATACTACCTGTGTTATTCTGTTATTTTACCTATCTGAGCTTGGATCTGGGTATATACCTGAGTAAGGTTCTATGCAAATTAGGCAGCTGCCCATCTGGTAAATTCAGGTAATAGGTTAGCTACTGGCAGTGACAAGTAACAAACTAAATTTTGGGGCTGGCAAAACAAAAGCTTCCATTGGAGATGGGTTATGATTTGTTTGATATTAGATCTTTTCTTCATAGACTTGATAATATCACTTCAAGTCTCCTTGTCTAGAAGGAAGTTGAAGAATTGATGATAAAGTGAGTGAGATTTTTCTGTGACCACTAGTCTGACTTTTTGCTTGTCTGAAGTAAACTTAGTATCATCTATTCATTTTGTCTTTGTCTCTGCCAACTTTCTACAAGACTGCATTGTCATTATGGTCATGCTTTTCTAATCACATCTTAAGAGGGAACAGTTGTCTCAAAGACATTTATTTGAAGGGAATGCAAACAGACTTGGACAGAATTTGAACTTGAATCTCTGATTCTGTGATATTTGAGAGAAAAAGATGTATCTGGTAACCTGCTTTAGTGTGTCTTGGTGCCTCTTCCTTTCCAGGTTTGGTTTAATTTCAGAATTTTAATTTTTTTATACCAGTCACCTTACCAAGGTTAAAGCTTAGTCTACCTACTATTTGCCCATTGCTGGAGAGAGAATTGTTGGATTTATAATTTTTCAAGAAGTCTTATTGCAATATGAAATGCAAACAGTTTTGACTAAGAATTGAACGCAGGTTTTCGAGTCCAGTTTTTACAATGACAACTGTTATACCATGAATGCCTCCATGATATTACAAGTTACATAAATAAGTATTTAGTATTTATTTCTTTGTTTCTTCTTTTTTTTACATTTGTTGTTAGTAACCCTTGATCATATTTGGTAAACAGAAAGTTTATGGTATTAAAGTCATTATTTTTCTAAAAGAAGGTGATCACTATAAAGCAAAATTAAAATAAGAACAGGACAAAAAATTCTAATCAGATTATTTTTTATGCAATATTAATTTGAAGCTTCAAATTTAAAAAGGTATTTTTATTTGTATTTTGTTTTTGCAATCAAATTCAGTAATTCCTTATAAATATACAAAGGATAAATTCATTTTCAATCAGATTAGGATGTCACACATATCAAGTAAATCTTGTTCAATATTAACAAAGAAGACGATAAGATAATCCACTTAAAGAGGAAAATTATAGTTTACATTTTGAAGAATTGAAGAATGGATTAATTTGGTAGTTTGCTCAGATACAGGAATTATGAAATTCCTATTATGGACCGGATAATCCTCTTTGATGAAGAGATTTATTGAAACAATGAATGAGTGATGTTTAAATTATTTTAATATTTACTTTGTCTATTCTACTAAATTAATTGATTTAATGCAGCATATGTCTAATGTCTCCTGCATGTACATTCAAGTGAGGCAATCAACTTAATCTGCCTTGAAATAAATTGGGGTCGCTTTATTTGTTTACTTTTAATAAAATAATTCTGTGATCATGCCGGGTCCAGCAGAATGATACTTTCAGCCTGGAATGGAAACAAAAAAGTCAACAGAGATCCAATTCAAAATTTAATTTTACTGATGAATTTCTGTAGAAAAATAAAAACTAATGAATTTCTAAAGTAAAATAATTTTGTCTAACAATACCTGTGTGTACATTCAAGAGAGGTAACCAACCTTTTTTGTCTTGAAATAAATTGGGGTAGTTTTATACATTTACTTTTGATTAACAATGCTGGGATCATTATCTCTCAGGTTTGTAATATGAATAAAAAAGACAACGTAGATCCTTTTTAAAATCTAATTTTATTATGAGAAAGAAATATTTTGTTTTATCATCACCACTTTGTTCAAATGATCATATTGTCCAAACCAGCAATTAATCAGACTGAGGCAACTAACAATGCATGTCCACAGACATACATATTAACACTTCTAATGCCATCTAACAAGAAAAGCAGAAGAAACATTTTGGCTATTTGTACATATAAATGATTGATTGATTGATTGATCTTAATGGTATGTTAAACTGTCTAGGTTATTTTATGCCTCAAGGTTAAGAAATTATATTCACTGTATGTTCATATTTAAATTTTTAGGTATAGTTTCTTTTGTTTAATGGCATATCAATGTTTATGAGTAATTCAATTCCAAAGCCATTCTTAGTGAAGAAAAATAGTGGTTCTATTGAACCCATAGCTGGAATAATAAGTGAGGGTTCATACCTTTCCCAAGGGTATTAGTCCAAAAGGGAACATAATAGTGTAACTGGTGTTCAAACTTGCTTACTATGATGTCTCAGTCCAGCGCATTAACTATTATGCCACATGTAAATTTTGTCATAAATGGTCCCATTGAATACACATAATTTTTAAACAGATCTACTTGACTCTATCACGTACTACCATTTCAGGTCCAAGTTGACAATAACAATGAAGGGGTGCACCACATTTCCCAGATCTCCAGAATAGGAGCCTCACCATCAGATACAATTTAGTGTCATACCCCGGACAGTCTTTTTTTTTGTGGAGCGGGGTCTTACCCTTCTGCAGGGATGCAGTAAACATATTCTTCGTCCTGCCAACAGGGTGGCTTCTATATAAAGTACATCAGCAAATTTATATATTTTCTTGTATCAGCCATGATTTTGATTTTGCAGTTTAATATCTACGATGAAAAATTGAAAATGAAAATTCGGCTCTTTATTTTCAAATAAAATCTATAAGGAACAAATTTGAAAGGACAATAGACACTTTCTGTTTGATGTCAAACCATAAGTTTAAATTTATACAATATTCTAGAAATAATGCTAAAAAAGAAAATTAAATTGTCATAAAAAGAGGTGGTTGATAAGTTTATGGTCAAAGATGTAAAGGTATAAGTTACACAGTTTCAATTAAACTCACAAACAATTCAACACTTTGAGTGATTACATGGACAATTTGAAGATTATAACTTATTTTTTCTGCCATAAGGGTCAGCAGTTGGTAGGAAAATGGACAATATTGTTCATTATGTAGTTATCCACTATCTAAATATGATAACCATATGTTTGCACACAATTATTTGGTTTCAAGTATTCCTATCTAACTAATAATTTGCCCAAGCATATAAGTAAAATTGGCAACCATAATCGAGGGTGACCCTGTTGTACTCCCTACATAATAGACTCGCCCTCCTCCATGAATACATGTCAATGAGAGTGTCAGACGGTGTGCACCAATCAAAGTGACACAATCATGTGTGATACCATTTGCTTTGTGGACAGATAGTCTCTACCACACTAGACTCTCAGCTTTCTACCAACTAACTACTGTTTAACTAGGTTCACTTGTATCTTGTTTCTGTTACTTGAATATATATGTTTTTCTATCAAACCTTTTGTGTTACCCGTGTTTTTCTTTGGTCAGCATCACAACAGATCCGAAGGCTCTCTTTTCATTAGCTACAATACCAAGGTGTAGGGGAGCGCACCATTCCTTTTCCTGGGTTGCTCCGCTTTACTCTTGATATGCACCTTATAAAGTTGAGTGTTAAACTAGGTGGCATCAAATAGTATTTTTTGAGTCCTTGGTATGACTTAACCTGGGATTGAACCCTGGTCTCCTGGGCCATTGGCAAACACTCTACGCATGAGACCAATGGGCTGAGTTTCAAGTGACTAATTATAGTCCTTTGTAAACAATTATAGCTTCTTAATGCAAATTCTTTGCAAACATTTAAATGATTTTAAGTATTCTGATCTAACATTGCTAATTTTATTCAATAATAATCCTTTGTTTGAACACAGTTATATGGTTTCAAGTATTTCTATCTAATACTAATTATACACATGGTGGAGATACTAAAAAGTTAAATGAATGAGGGGTAATATTATCTATTGTCTCAGCAAATATTAAACCTTACATTTCAATTTTCTAGGACGGTAAAAATGAAGCAGTTATACGCTTTGTATTTTCTGAGTATTCATATAAATAATTGAACTATAAGGGATATGGAGGTGTTCATGGTGAAATGGTTGCCATAGTAGAAAAAGGACATGGTGACCCGAGTTCAAATCCTGGATGAGGCTGTTTGCATTTCACATATTGCTAATATGCTTGGGAAAGATTTGAATTTAATTATTCTCCCTCCAGCTACAGGTGAATTGTAGGGCATATTGGGCTTTTTAACCTTGGAATGGCAACTGGTCTAGAAGGAAAACTCTGCTAACCAGTTAAATTCTGCTTAAAGGTGACCTTGTGTCACATCCTGCTCATGTAGAGGAATTGGGTAAATATATATGTGATATCTGTTGGTGAAGCTTAGAATATTCTCATTGCATCCCCTGCAGAGGAGAAAGACTCTGCCAAAAGAAGAGTCCTGGGTATAACATTAAACTGCATTTGGTGATGAGATTCCATTATTCCCATGTCCACTCTGACTAAAAGCGGTAGTACCTGTTTGGATACCATTTATGAGTCAGATTATTAGGTTTGGTTTGATTGCTTGGGTTTTATGGCATATCAACCTTTGTATGTGATTTAATGCCAGATCCATTTTCCTACAAATAATCAGATCTGTTTCAAACAATTCAGTTTAGCATAAGTATGCAGTTTGAATGTAAGTATACAGTTTAATTGTCAAAAACATTTCTATTTCAAGCTATTCAGTTTAGTCAAACAGTTCTTATCCAAACAATTCAGTTTAGCCTAAGTATGCAGTTTAGTTTTATTTAACCCATAGAGAGGGCCCTATCATTCTGGGCTAGAGTGGACCTGGGAGCAATGGCAATGAAGGGGTGCTCCACTTTCCCCAAAGCTCCAGCATCACTGGATCTTCACCATCATATTGTTTAGTGTCATATCCAGGACATTCATTGGGGGGGTCTTACCCTCTGCAGAGGTGCAGTCAGTGTATTCTACAGCCCCAGCCAACTGGGCAAGTCAGATTATTAATATTAGATAGGAATACTTGAAACCATCTAACTGTACAAACAAAGGATTATTATTAAATAGAATCATTAATGTTAGGTTGGAATACTTGAAACTATTTAATTGTATGCAAATTATTTGTTTTTAAAATACTTCCTTGAAGATATAAATGTTTACGAAGCATGATTATTAGTTGCTTGAAAGTATATAATTATGCAAATTTGTTTAGTTTCTTTATTTGATCACATATCAACCTTTATGGGTTATTTCATGATAAAATCATCTTTGTAGATTGACAGTTGTAGTACTGATCAGTCCATAGCTGGGGGAATAAGGGGTTCATACCTTTCCCAAGAGCATTAGTTTGAAAAGGAACATAATAGTGTGACTTGAGTTTGAAGTCACTTACTATGATATTACAATCCAACATGTTAGCCACTACGCTATAGGGACTCCCCCTGTGCAAATTATGGGTGTCAGGAATACTTGAAACAAATTATCATTATTAGATAGGAATACTTACTTTAAACCATAATTGTGTATAAATCATTAGTATGAGACAGGAATACTTCATATTATACAAATGGGTGCAAATAAATGACGATAGGTAAATAAGATAAAATGAAATTTAAAAAAATGCAGTGATGCATTGAAAATATATCTTTGATGACAATCAAATATTTACAAACAAATGATGCTATTCTGGATAGAATTTTGAACCCAAAGCAATATCTATTTTCTTTATGGAACAGCACCATTCTGATGTGACATGAAATGAGCATGAAAATCACTGTAGCAATTACAGATTCATCTGTTTTAAAAAATATTTCAACAGTAAATGTATGGTGTGTACTGCTCTAAGTCCTGATCAAAACTAATTGTATCTGACAAAAAAGAAATGTTAAGACATTAGCAAGATGGAGCTACCATTACCACTTGCCTAAATTCACTTGTACCACATAGATGGCAGTTTAAAATATGGGAGGTATTTCTGTTGCACGATGTATTTTAATCATTTGTAAGAATAAGAAAACTTTGATTTCTTAATTTTTTATATTGAATATTATATAATAGCAATTTTATTAACATGCATAAAATGTATTGAAAGCATCAAAGGTTTTTGTTCAGTCATCTATAGATTTTTCTAATATCAATATTACTGCGGGGGTGTCCTCGTGGTGTAATGGTTAAAGCGATGGACTGCGGGATCGTAGTAAGCAAGTTCGTACTCCAGTCGCGCTATTACATTCACTTTCGGACAAATACCCTTGGGAAAGGTATGAACCCCCTTATCCTCCCAGCTATGGGTTAAATAGTACCACTACGGTTCTTCTAGGAGAATGGCTTGGGCATTAAATAACCTACAAAGGTTGATATGCCATTAAACAAAGAAACCAAACCAAACCAAACCAAACCAATATTACTGTTGATGAATCAAATATTTTTACTTTGGTCTATGCATCGAAAGTGACATATGGTTACTGAGTAGAATGTACAGATACAACACTCTGGTCCTAAGCAGAAGTATTGATCCATACATAAAAAACAAAACAAAAATTTTAGCATGAACTATGTTAGTTCAAGAATAACTTTGGTATTTCCTTTCTTCTCCTCCTCCAAGCAATAGCAACAAGAAAGATGTTAGGCCTTTTGTCGACATTGACAGGAACTAATCATCAGGGTTGGATTAAAGCAACTAAGGGCCCAGAGCAAGAGATCATAATGGGCTCTGGGCTAAGTAAAATTGGAGTACATGAGTGTAGGCCTACACATAAAATGATATTGAGATTCTTACACTGATCCATACCTATCCCAAAAACTGACAATCATCAGTTAGAGAATGAAAGATATTCTATCATTCTCTGACTGATGATTGTCATTTATAAGATGTCATGAAACTTGTGGTCGCAGGCAAGCTTCCATGCTATCAAATATATATAAAAAAACTAATATATATTTACTTATTAATATCATATAATAGCTCTATCACAGATATTGAGCGCTCTCCAAATCATATTGTATAAGGTCTGCCACAAACCCATGAAGTGAGATAATGACAACCAACACTGTTTTAAACACACACACACACACACACACACACACACACACACACACACACACACACACACACACATATATATATATATATATATATATATATATTTCTTTTTCTTCTTTTATCTGCTTTTTTGTTTTATTCTATGCAGATCAGTCAATATTTTAAAAAAAAGACCAATGATAATAATGATAATAATAATCATCTAATCTCTCCCAGATACCCAGACCTAGTGATAGTACAGTCACCAAAGGATTGGTACAGGGACTGGAGGACTTGGAAATAAGAGGATGAGTGGAGACTATCCAATCTACATTGTTGAGATCGGCCAGAATACTTAGAAGAGTCCTTGGAGACTTGAGAAGACTTGCTATCACTCAGACCCCAGTGGAAAACCATCAGCTAATGCTGGCGTGAAAAACTCTCAAATGAGTAAACTAATAATAACTACCTTCTTTCATCTGAGGTCTTGATTAAAGACCTGGTGAAGGATTGTAAGGAACGGAAAATAAAAAGCCGAAAATTAGATAATAATAATAATAATACTAATAATAAGTGACAAACGGGCAAAATCTCAAATGAGAAGACCTGGGCATGGCTAAGAAAGGGAAACTTTAAGAGAGAAAGCTAATCCCTTCTTACAGTAGCACAAAACAATGCTAGAAGGACCAACTATGTTTAAGCAAAAATAGATAAGACTCAACAAAATAACAAATATAGGTTATGTGATGATAAAGACAAAACAATTAATCATATAATAAGTAAATCCAGCAAATTAGCACAGAAAGAATATAAATCTAGACCCAGTTAGGTGGGAAAGGTGATCCACTGGAAAATCTAGACACAGTTAGGTAGGAAAGGTGATCCACTGGGAATTGAGCCAGAAATTGAAATTCAACCATTCTACCAAATGGTATATGCACAAACCAGAATCCGTCCTAGAGAATGAGACACAAGATTCTCTGGGATTTTGTTATACAAACAGATCACATAATCCTGGCCAGACAACCAGACCTAGTGAGAGTTAACAAGAAAAAGAGAATTTGCTGAATAGTGGACTTTGCCATCCTGGCAGACCACAGAGTGAAAATCAAAGAAAACAAAAAGAGAGGTATATACTTAGAACTTGCCAGAGAACTAAAAAAGTTGTGGAACATTAGGGTGATGGAGATATCAGTTGTAATTGATGTATTTGGAATAATTCCCAAAGGCTTGGAAAAAGGACTGGAAGATTTAGAAATCAGAGGATGAGCTGAAACTGTCCAGACTACAGCATTTTTAAGATTGGCCAGAATACTAAGAAGAGTTCTGGAGACTTGAGGAGACTTCTGTCACTCTGACTTCAGGGAAAAACCACCAATGCTAGTGTGAAAAACCTCCAAGGAATAAAATAATGATAATAATGAGAATGCAATGATCTCTGGGATTTTTTAGATATAAACAGATCACCCAGTCGAGGCCAGAAAACCTTGTTTTGATTCATAAAAAGAGAACTTGTCAATTGTACATAACATAAAAGTAAAAAAAAGCAAAAAACTGGATCAATACCTGGACCTGGTGAGAGAGCTGAAACATTATGGAAGGTGATAATGACAATGAGACCAAACAATCCTGAAGAGCTTGGAAAAAAAGACTTAGGGAAATGAAAATTTGAGAAAGAGTTGAGACCATTCAGTCTAATCATTATTAAGATTGGTTAGAATAGTTAGAACAGTCCCAGAGAACTGAGAAGAATTGCTGTTACTTAGACTTCAATAAAGACCAACAGTTACCACTGGTGTAAAAAGATAAAATAAAGAAAATAATAAGTGGAAAAATGTAATCATGGCATGGATTAACAACAAAAAATATGATCCTGCAATCCTGGAGAGTAGATAGTCTGAAAATGTGTGAGATATCTGACGAAGTCATAAAATTCATTGTGAAAGCCATGAAAAACTGTATGATGGAATTGACAGCAGGAGGCAAAACCTTAACAGAAGTGAAAATCCTGAGAGGCATCTTCTTCAGAGATGCAATTATGCAATTACTATTTATAATAGCCATGATGTCATTAAATTACATACTTAGGAAGTACTCTAGAGGCTACAAATTTACAAAATTGCAAGAAAAGATTAACCACCATATGTACATAGATGACATCGAGCTGTTTGCAAAAAAATGAAAAAGAATTGGAAACTCTGATATAGACTATAAGAATATACAGCAAGGAGGTAGGAATGTAATTTCACCTAGAAAAATGTGCCATGCTCATAATGAAAAGTGGCAAAAGAGAAATAACAGAAGGAATAGAACTACCAAATCCAGAAAGAATGAGAAAGGGTTGTTACAAGTTCTTGGGAATATTGGAAGCAGGCACTATCAAAGAAGCAGAGAAAGAAAACATAAGAAAAGAGTTCTTCAGACAAATGAAAAACTTCTGGAAACCAAGCTCTGCAGCAGAAATCTCATCAAAGAAATAAATACCTGAACAGTGCTTCTTGTAAGATATTTGTAGCCATTCTTAAAATGGACAAGGGAAGAATTCAGAATTCAGTCAATTGGACTAGTGGACAAGAAAGTTGATGATGTTGCACAAAGCTTTACATCCAAGAAAAGATATAGACAGACTATATGTGCAAGAAAAGAAGGAAGAGGAATCGTTAGCATTGAAGATAGCATAGATGTGAGGAATTGAAGACTGTATTAAAAAGAGCAAAGAAATACTACTAATGGCAGTCAGTAACAGCACTAAAAACATAAAGACAAAGAAAATGACAATAACTTGAAAACATAAATGGAAAGAAAAATAACTGTCATGCTATCACATTCCCTTTTAGACATATACACTTGGGAAAGGTATGAACTCCCTTATTCCCCCTCCACCAGCTATGGTTGAATTAGTATCTCTATTGTTCTTCTACAAGGATGACTTTGACTTTAAATAACCCGCAAAAGTTTGTATGTGACTAAATAAAAAAGGCAAAACCATATATATATATATATATATATATATATATATATATATATATATATATTGTACAAGAATGTTATGAGCCATATAGAACAAATCCAGGAAGCAACATCCCACAAATCAGCAACTATAGGGAAAGTCAGGGAAATCCATGCTCAGTGCACAATATGACAATGATATATAAATGGATAAAAGCACAGGCTCACTACTCTGGTCTCACTGATAGTTTCACCAGAAAATCTTTGTTAGCAGCTCTACGTTCATATTGAGGATTTGATATTTATTGTATAGCAACTCATTAGGAATTTTTTTTTCTGATAAGTCATGTTCTATTTTATTATATATATATATATATATATTAGAAAAGTCTTGCCTTATATGTATATATATATATATATATATATATATTAGGCAAGACTGTTCTCATATGTTCTGACTTGTTATCTGGTCTTTAAACATCTGTGAGACCTTGCATTGTTATGTTGCATCCTTAATTACTCTTACTCTCTCTCCTTCTCTCTCGATCTCTTTTTTTATTCCTTTATCTCATTTTCATTCCTTTATCATTTATCTCACTCCTTCTCCCTATCTCTCCCTGTTTCTCTCTTTATTTCATTTTCTTTCCTTTATCATTTATCTCACTCCTTCTCCCTATCTCTCCCTGTTTCTCTCTTTATTTCATTTTCTTTCCTTTATCATTTATCTCACTCCTTCTCCCTATCTCTCCCTGTTTCTCTCTTTATTTCATTTTCTTTCCTTTATCATTTATCTCACTCCTTCTCCCTATCTCTCCCTGTTTCTCTCTTTATTTCATTTTCTTTCCTATGTCCTATTTTTCTCTCTCCCTCTCATTTTTTCTTCTTGTTTTAGTCATTCTTTTCTTTTCAATAATTTATCTCTTGCTCTCTATCTCCTCTCTTTTTTTCCCCTCTTTCTCTTGCTCTCTTTTTATCTCTTTATTTTTTCCATTTTTCTCCTCTTTCTTTGTGAGTCATTCTCATCACCAATCCTTTCTCTCCCACCTTTCTCTCTCAGTTAATCTAGCCATCTAATTTTCTTTTCTAGTCCACAACCAATGAAAAGGAAAACAATTCATAAATACAAAAATAAATAATATAGAACAAAAAAGATTTCTTAAAAAATCCAACGAAAGTTTGTACCTACATAGGTAGGTCATAAGTTACACTTACAAAATTGATACCCTTTCTGACTGATTGATTGTTGTAATTATTGGGAGTATGAGACAGCAACTCAGCAGGACTCTTCCATGTATCAGTGATTGTCTACTTGTGTGACTTTCTTATTGCCTTTCTCGATGCTTAAAGATTTTTCTTACATCAGAAATACTGAATCCATTTATTTTCACTTTAATCTAGTCTGTCTCAGGTCCTTTAAGTACTATGAAGTACAGGACAATTGTATTATTTACAAATCTCCATTTCATTTTCATTTCAGATTTTAAGCTGACAGATGGTTAGTAGGTTATGTTTTATGGCATATCATCCCAATCTGGGTTATTGAATGCCAAATCCTGTTTATACATATATATTGAATATATATCATTTGTAAATGAATAGCTTGTTGGTAATAATTTTTAAACAAGCCAGAGCTAATTTGTTTGTTAAATGGTTTCAAGTATTGAAATGTAATATTAACAATTTTATTTAATATTAATCATTTGCTAGCTCACAGTTAAATGGGTTTAAGAATAGAAAATGATTATGAATATTTCTTTATGACCCATAGATGGAATCCTAACAGGTACTACTACTCCAGGTCAGAGTTCAATTGAAGCCACGCCATCAGGTGGTTTAGTGTCATGTCTAGTACACTCGATAGGAGCAAGGTGTTACCGCTCTGTACAGATGCAGTTGGCATATTCTACAGCCACAGCCTACTGGGATCTGATATAGAAATAAGGACTTTACAAGAATAGTTTAGTAGTTAAAAGATTTAAGGTGGGTTCTTTGTTTAATGGCATATCACCCTTTGTGGTTTATTTAATGTGAAAGCTACTCTTGTGAAAGAACAGTGGTAGTACTATTTAACCCATAGGTGGTGGGATAAAGGGATTCCTGCCTTTCTCAAGGGTATTAGTCTAAAAGAGAATGTAGTAGTGTTATTGAAGTTCAAATCATGTTAGCCACTAGGCTATGTGGAGTACTCCAATTAGAAGAGGAGACAGTTATGCTTTAGGTTGAATTCATAGATGAAGGTCTGTCAATTATCATTCTAATTGTAATCAATTGTTCTAATTCACTTTTATAACAGTAAGGGAAAGTATGTATGAAAACAAGAAATAAGTAATAAGCTCATCTTGAATTAGGAAGATGAAGGATGATTCTAGTTAAAATTACTAATAATAATTAATTAGACATTAATACCAATGAATTTTTCAAGAAACAAAAATATCTGGATTTTATTATTTCCAGTCAAATATTATACAATCAAAACAGATACTATCAAACTCTACCACACAAAAACTCTAACCAAAAAATATGAATATGTAGTAGTTCCAAAATACATGTTAGTGGTGTATTTAGTTAGGGAAGATACAGCACACACACACACACACACACACACACACACACACACACACAAGGAATGCTCTAAAGATAACCTCTCCTATTTATTTCCATGGAAACTACAACAGATACCAAGAGCAGAATAACACAGCAGGATAGAACAATTTTTCAGAAACAAAATGCTCTCTTACCACATATTAATCAGCATTGGCTTTTTTGCCAGCAACAAACAAGAGACTATGTGTTACACTCTTAAGAAAGCTATTTTGAAAATAATACAGCCTATTTTGCTATGGTGATCTAAAATGGCAAAAGTGGATATTAGTAGTATGGCAATAGAGGTTGAAAGTTTTAGCTGCGCAACTTACATTTTAGTGCATAGATATACTTTCTCTCTTACATAGGGACATACACAGATCTTTTACACACATAAAATATATCAGCTATAGTTAGACAACACAAACTACAACATTTAATGCATGAACTCTTCTTTCTTGACAAATACTTACATTCTGATTAATATTATCTTTTCTTACCTGGAAGACCTAGTAACTTCTGTTTTTCAATAAACTTTTCTCTCAATTTAAAGAAATAAGACTTATTGAATTTGTACATTGGTATTCTATTCAATCATTTACACACTTATCCACTATATATATATATATATATATTAGTATTAGTTGTGTAACTTGAAAAATATGTTGGGGTAAGCAAATAACACGGTAATGACCTTTCAAGTGGAATCAAAGATTAAAGAGGAAATAAATCAGAAGAATCAATCTATCAATTCACAAAGCTCCATACAAGATGTGCAACACCACTCCATGTTCAACAAGGGTGGTTCAAATACAATGGTCCACGTTTAGCCATGTGCTATGGATACCCAAAGAAACATCTGCGCAAAAGTCCCAAGTATTAACTGTAATAGGGTCCAACATGGCCTGAAGAGGCTTGATAAGCTATGGGCAGACCTCTATAATACAGGAGTGGGAGCCCTAAGATCTGACAAGTGACTGAAAGAGTAAAGGATCATTGCAAAGGAAAGGACAGTGGTTTCAAATGAAGAAGGTTTAAATGCTGGCTGCAGTAGGATGTTTCAAACTGATACAGTGGCAGAATGCAGTAACACACACACATACACACACCCATATCTATCTATCTATCTATCTATGCAGCCAGTCTGAAGTTATCAAGTAAATCAAGTAAACCACAATAGCTAAAAAAGTTCAGAACCAATATTTGTCAAATTTAAACTTGTTCATTTCTACCCTTTGCAAAATATCAAAGTAAATTTTTGATGATTAGTTTTTGAGATACTTGGAATTTAAGGAAATCCTTCAACTGAAGTAAATAAGCAGATTAAACTCATATGAGCTTAAGACCTCTGAAATCTACAAAGAACTTTTCTTTTTGTCCATAATCTGTGTTGAAACATGTATAAAGAGAAGGATCTATCACCTGCTGAAAAACAGAAAATAAAAATGTAATTGAATTAGGAAATGTCCACTTTGAAAATATCAAGAAAGCTTTGCACAGATCATTGAATGATAAAGAAAGCTGTTGAAAATATAACTAAGTTGACAACTCATAACAAAGGAAAAAGCTTTAAGAAGTTCCTTCTATGACCAGCACACAGATCTTTGAGAAGACAGGAATTGAGGGAAGCAAGAAGGAAAAAGGTGTAAAATACTTTGTGAATTATGATCTGTAAAAATAATCTCCAAGACAGCCTCCTCTTACTAAAGGAATATTTTGAAGCATCAAAAATGGGTCAAGAAATACATGAAAATTGACTTTCCTAAAGTAACTTTTATGGAGGGATCTTGAGTGACATTTGATGGAGCCGGTGGATGGGCCAAAGGATGGATTTTATACAATTCAGATATCACATGGCAAAAAGAAGGCAACAAGGAGTTAGAAGTGTGATGATATGGGCTAGAATTGTGGACCAAACTCTTATTTGACCATTCAAAATCAGTGAAGGAGTTAAACTGAACAGTGCTAACAATTGCAATTTTATGAGCAAGATTTTTTTGCATGGTACAAGTCCCAGTCTCACAGTCTCAAAGGGAAGTGTGTATTAATGCATGAAAATGCACCTTCTCATGTATCTAAGCTTACTTGTGAATTCTTTGAGAGTAAAAGATTTACAAGAGAGAATGGCCTGATCTGAATCCAATTGAAAATGGTCCATTGTGAAAATGAAATTATATGGAGGTGGCAAACAATATAACAGCAAATCAAACCTATGGGAAGTAATCAAAACTACCATGTTGGGAACTTAACCTGCTGGAGTAAAAAAAAATTATCTAAATCAATGATTCACAGATTATTGGCTATGATTGAGAACAAAGGTGACTAAATTGAAATGTAAAGGATTCAAAAACTTATCAATGTATTTGTTATTTGTTCTATTATAGCTGATGATCAATTTTTGATCATTTTATTACCTCTTTATTGAAGTAAAATATGATTATTTGGTTTTGCCTTATACCTTCAGACAACTATCTTTAAGAATACATAGAATAACTTCAGTAAATTCAATGAAACATAATATTACCAAAAATGGTCACTGAGGCTTTATTTTTACATGTAAATTGATTAAAATTTGAATTATTGAAGTTTATGTGATTTGCTTAATGACTTCAAACAGAGTATACGTATATTAGTGGTGTATTAGTGATGTATAGATATATATTTAGAGGTAAGTTGACTTAATGAGTTGAGTGTTTGTGAATGGTCTGGGAGACTGGGGTTCAATCCCAGGTCGAGTCATACCAAAGACTCAAAAAATGGTACTTGATTCTGCCTTGCTTAACGTTCAGCACTATATGGTGAGGATCAAGGGTAAAGTGGAGCAATCCAGCAAAAGGAGTAGCATCCTCGCCTACACCCTGGTGTAGCAGCTATTGAAAAGGGAGTCATCCTTGACTAAGGTTGCCAATTTTACTTTACTTTTAAGTGGTATATTATTGGTATATGTATATATATATATATATATATATATATATATATTAGTGGTGTATCAGTGGTGTATATATATATATGTATATATATTAGTGATATTTCTGTGTTAGAAAAAACCCCAAATTAAAGATTAAATCAAAAGCATCACATGACCTCTGAAATGTCAAGTGAATTCTTTTTGGTGTTGTGCATTTACAATTGACCTCAAAGCATAACTTATGAAACAATTTAGCATAATCAAATTGTTTATATCACTGAATTCTAATAACTTCTAATTTGTCTTATTAAATCATTTATGTTTATATCACCATTCAAGAACTCTGATCATGTGTAAGAAATTCAACTGGAAATGAGTTGAGGGAATCCCTGTGGTGTAGTGGCAAACATGTTAGACTGTGGCATTATAGTAAGTGGGTTCAAACTCAAGTCATGCTATTATGTTTCCTACTGTTCTTCTAGATTACTTTAGCATTAAATAACCCACAAAGTTTGATATACCATTAAACAAAGAAACCAAACTAAACTATCAATTGAAACTGAATAACTGAAAGCAATACACAGACAAAGAATAGCCTGCTATTTACTGGTTATTGACCAAATGGAAATCTGATCTTGCTTATGAAATAAACTGGGATTTCTTCCAAGCTGTAGCAGTGTCAGTACTACTGTATGGTTGCACCACTTAGACTCTAATGGAATGTTTGGAGAAAAAGCTAGATGGGAACTACACTAAGATGCAGTGTCTTGTTTTGAACAAATCTAGGAACCATTACTCTACAAAACAGTAGTTGTATGGCCACTTACCGCCTATCTCACACACCATACAAGAAAGACGAGCAAGATATGCTAGCCACTGTGGGTGAAGTTAGGAAAAACTCATAGTCGACGTTCTCTTATGGATTCCTACTACTATACAGGAACACACCAGTGTTCGCTGACTAGCAAAAAAAATTACATTTCTCAGCTCTGTGTGGATGCTATGTGTTGTCTAGAGAACTTACTAGGTATGATGGCTAGTAGGGATAGATGGTAAGAGAAAGTCAAGGGAATAAATGCAATGAGTTCATCTTGGTGATGATGATAATGATAATAATGTTATATATGTTAATATCATTTTTCAAGAATTATGATAATGAGTAATGAATTCAACTAAAACAGAATATATATATATATATATATATATATATATATATACTGTTGGCAAAAAATATCAAAAGATGCTCTGTATATGGATTCACTTTCTCTTTTATTAAATCTGCAGCTGCTGTTGATTGTGAACATGATGTTTTTCTAACTTATGACTACACTGCAATTCACTTCATGTTTCATAGGGAAATATAATATCATTTTATTATGGAAAGAGATTACAACAAATTGAATTTTGCATATCAGAGGTACAGATTTTCAAAGTCTTACAAGTTTCAAGTGTTCATTATAATAGTTATAAATTCACTAGGTCTTCCTAAAGTGCTCTGTGATGGAATTGAAGTAAATAATACATTAAACTTAATAAATAAAGATATTGTAACGTTGCCTGAAATAATTTTTTTCTTCTTAAGATATATATTCAATTGAAGAAGCTAGAATGATTTTTTTTGTTTTTTATACTGATGAGAGAAAATTGAAACTGTTAATTTCCCAGATAATAAAAGAGAGTATAGGTAGAAATTGACATGTTATGAGTCTTGATAAGAAAAAATTTGATTTCATTATAAAACAAATTATCTAAATATGTTTTTTTTCATTAAATAGTTTGTGTGAACAAGAATAATCATTGGATTTACAAGGTATATATTATAATTGCAATATATATATATATATATATATATATATATATATATATATATATATATTGATGACATTTAGGGAGAATCAGAGAAAGATCAACAGCAACTGCTGCCAAAGAAGAAGAAGAAATGTCAAAAAATCATAAATAAATTCAATAAAATTAAGAGTTTTCAGTTTATTATAAAATTGAACCAAAAGTGAACATGCAATTTTAGCTGCACTATTAATCATTAGAACTATCATTTGTATATTATCATATACTAGCTGATGTATCTGAAATGATCAGGTCTAAAAAAGAGACTAAATGTTTGGATGAAATAATAATTGGATTTAAGAAGTATATATATATATATATATATATATATATATATATATATATATATATATATATATTCTCTCTCTTGCTCTCTCTCTCTCTATGTATATATATGGAAACATTTAGGTAGAGTCATAGCAAGAACAGAAAGAAGAAGAAGAAGAAGAAGAAGAAGAAGAAGAAGAAGAAGAAGAAGAAGAAGAAGAAGAAGAAGAAGAAGAAGAAGAAGTTCAACAAAATCAAGAATTTCTATTTTTAATAAAATTGCTCCAAAACAGAACCTCTAATATTATTTATCATTCAAACTATTATCACAACATCCTTATATACAGGCTGATGTACCTGATAATGCAAGAGGAAAAAGAGACAAAATGTTTGGGTAAATTAATTCTGATGTACTGTGTGATGGCAAAGTAATTCCATATTTTACCATTTTCATAATTTATTTCTTTACTATTATTTTTATTATAAATTTTTTTATAAATTGAATCAAAACTTTTTTCAATTACAGAGTCACTTTTCAATCACTTTGTAAAGTTTAGCAGGATTCTATTGATATAAAAATCTAAACATAAATACTCAATAAAAAACTGTGTTGATATAGGAGAAAAAAATTCTGATTAGTTTCTGAAAATAAGTGTATTGTTCTTCTATATTTCGTAAATATATAGTTACTTAGGTGGGTGGTTTAATGGAATGTCAAACATTGTTGGGTTATTTAATGCCAAAGCCAGGTTTTGATTTTAGCAATGATAAAGATATAAAAAAAGACAATAATGATAAAGATATTATTCCATTAATGAGGCATTACTTTCAGAGCATCTATCTATCTATCTATCTATCTGTATGTATTTATATATATAGGTATGTATCAACCAATATCATATCCAATAATGATGAGGATTAACAATATATATATATATATATGAATAGATAGTTTAGCAAGATAGGTATCTTAGATGCAAATAAAATAGATAGATACAGAGACAGATAGAATGACAAGTTAGTTTTATCGAATAAAACTTTCTTTGGGTTATTTAATTTCAAAGTTAGTGTTTTTAACAAGTAGTT
>CAUZXS010003853.1:0-85000 GCA_963585895.1 Sepioteuthis lessoniana | reverse complement strand
CTCAGTGATGGATCACAAAAGGTCTTTAGGGGTTTTGGTCTTTCAACATCAGACCCCTTCACTTTGCTAACCTCATCTGGGTTGATCAAACCCTGACCTGCATACCACAAAACTGCTATACCTACTGCAGTTTTGAACTTTGAAAAAAAAAACCTGGTGAAGCCCAAACTATTTGATGGTAACTGCCCATCAGAGCAACCAATCAGAAATTGATGTTGATATATCTGCCTGTATACAAGTCAAGTTGTAATCATTCCCTGTTTCTCCTGAAAGGATCAAACATAGGACCAGCTCATGGTAACACAGACAGTGAGAGCTTCAGAAGAATACTGCAAAAGAGGAGGTAATTCTTGAGCTGACGTGGTTTGCTGGCTGGCTGAGCGGTATGATACTAAGTCTAACGTAAAGTTGGGTGGGCTTCGATCCCAGCTTCAAGTGTCCTATGTGTCTAGCCACACTGAAGAGTTGTGATACAATGAAACAGTCTGTCTGTGGATGACTAATATATACACACACACACACACACACACACCACCCACTCTGCACAGGCAATTTTTTTAGTGGAGTTTAACAGGTTTCAATTCAGTTTTTCTTCTCCTAGACTGGTTGCCTAACCAAGGCTAAAGAACTAATACTCTTGGGAAAGCTATGTGGAATGTAATTAGTCTCATCCAGGATTTGGACTCGTGTCACCATGTCTATTCCCTATAACGATAACTATCATACCATGAGCACCTCCAATATATATATATATATATAATATATATATATATATATGCCCGTGGTGTAATGGTTATCATCATAGGAAATGAACACGGTGACACAAGTTCAAATCCTAGATGAGACTGATGGCATTTCACATAGCACTAATACCCTTGGGAAAGGTATGAATCCAATTATTCTCCCTCCAGCTATGGGTAAATAGTAGGACAGACTAGGTTCTTCAGCCTTGGTGAGGCAACTAGTCTAGGAGAAGGAAAACTCTGAATTCAAACCTGTTAAACTTTGCTTAAAAATTGACCTTATATCATATTCTGCCCGAGCGGAGGGGTTGAGATATATATATATATATATATATATATATATATATATATATATATACACACACACATACAGAGTAACCATCCTTTGTTATTCCTTGCTTTAATCTCTATTCATGAAATTCTGCATAATGGAATAAGTTACCCAAGATCATAACTTAACATTTTTTTTTTTAAACCTGCTCTGCTATAAATTTTAGTTCTTTTCATACACATTATTATTGTTATTATTATGTATAGTAAAAGATCATTCTAAATTTCATCATAACAATACTTGAAACCATTTTACTTTAAGCAAACAAATGATTAATAATAAATAGAATTGTTTGTATTAGATAGCAATACTTGAAACCATTCAATTGTGTGCAAAAAAAAGAGCTTAAGCTTGTTTAAACAGTTTTTCAACAAAATGAGTTTACAAATCATATATATTTAATATATATGTATAAAAAAATTTGGCATTAAATAACCTCCAATGGTTGACATGCTGTAAAACCAAACCAAATCATATATATTTAATAAGTATGTATAAACAGGATTTGGCATTAATTAACCTACGGTGATTGATATGCCTTAAAACCCAACCAAACAAAATCATATATATTTAATATATATGTATGAAGAGGATTTGGCATTAAATAACCTACAATGGTTGATATGCCTGAAAATCCAACAAAACAAAATCATATATATTTAATAAATATATATAAATAGGATTTGGCATTAAATAACCTATGATGATTGGTACGTTTTAAAACCCAACCAAACAAAATTATATATACTTAACATATATGTATAAAGAGGATTTGGCATTAAATAACCTACAATGGTTGATATGCCATAAAATCCAACCAAACCAAATCATATATATTTAATATATCTGTATAAACATGATTTGGCATTAAATTACCTACAATGGTTGATATGCCATAAAACCAAATCAAACCAATCTAAATTTCATCTATTTCAATGTACCTATTTTGGCCTTAGAAATCATTTTATAAATGCCAGTTGGTATGAGCAAGTTATCTAATATTTTGTCATATACCAAGAACTAATTGTGTGCAGTTGATGTAACTTGACAACCATTAAGATTACTCAGTTGGCCATTGAATGAGCTTGTGTATTGTGTAACAATTATAGTCCCAGTTAATTTATATTAAGTTTGGCTTTTCCCCAAGTTAAAATCATTGTTGAAAGCAAGATTTCATGTAGCTGATGTAATTAAGGAGACTATTACAAAGTTGCTCATGCTAGAAATGATGCAAGGATGATTATATGAGGTTTGAAGAGGAATACTTTGAAGGGGACTAAGGCACGGGATAGGCTACTGTTCATTTCTTGATCAGACTTGAATAGACAATTTCAAAATATTAAATCAACTAAAAAGCAAATAAATTCATTTACAATTTAAAAAAAAACTCAATTACATCAGAAAAATTTAAAATTTTTAATCAATAAGTTATTTTTCCAATGTTAAGTTAGTTATAATAAAATCATCAAATTTTATATAAAGGTTTTTGATTTTAAAATTTGTTAATTGATCATCAAAATGTTTGATGTTAAATATTAAAAATTGCTCAAATAGATTTGATTTTCTTTAATTTTTATTTTTTAAAATAGTTTTTATCAATTCATTCATCATTCTTTATTTTGATCTGTATACGCACAAATATTTGCTTGTGTGTGTGAGTGTGTATATATATATATATGTATATATATATATATATATGCATGTATTATTCAGTCCAGTTAAACCAGAGTCAGGAATAATTCCATCAGGTCAAAAAAATCATTCAACTCTGAATTTTAAAATTTTCCTGGTAAAGAACTCAATGTAACTGACATCGCAGAGCAATAATTCTTTTAAGAAAAACAAAAACCAGTCACATTAGGATTATAAATTTATTTCCATCCTGCTATAGGTATTGATCTGAATCAATAACACCAAAAATAACAGGAATTCTTTGGATCTAATGGATAAAATAATTACAGTCAGAATAGACACAGGAGGAAAGTGTGGGAGGGGGTAGAAGAGGGGTGAAGAGTTTCCTCCCCATTTGTCCACTTCCGATTTTTCTTTTTATTACCGGTTGGAATCACAAAGTAACTAGATGTATATTCTAAATTCACTTACTACAGCAAATTAAATTAAAAATTTTTTAAAACTTAAATTCTAAATTAGATCTAAAGAAGTCGTGTTATTTTTGGTGTTATTGATTCATATCAATACCCATAACAGGATGGAAATAAATCTATAATCCTTATGTGACCAGTTTTTGTTTTTCTTAAAGGTATGTGTATATATATATATATATATATATATATAAACATGTGAATTTATATGTGTAAAATATGTGTATAGGTATATAAATGTTTATGTTCATATTTGTATATTTCTGTATATATGCATACACATGTTTTTTTGTTTTTTTATATAAATTTGTGCTCATGGTTGATCATTTTGTGTGAGGTGTATATATATATATATATACACACACACACACACACACATCTCACTCCCAGCATGATCTTTCATGTATATGTATGTTGTAATGATATTCAACAAAATCATTAGAATTTGAATAATTTTACAAAAGACATTGAAATTTCTATACTATAAAGAAAATGAAAGTGATTCAGAGAAACATTTCATTGGACAAATAAAATGCTTGAATGATAGTTTTAATCTAAAGCCATAGGACATTAAATATTTTTTCCAGATTATATCTTTGCTTCTTCAACCAAATATTGATTTAAAACAAATATGTTCTTCAGACTAAGCTGTACTTTATACTTAATCAAATGAGTGATCTAGTTCAATTCTAGATAAAAAGCAGGTCTTTTAACTCACTAGAGAATTGGCTCTGGCATGACTCCAGCTAGTCTGTTGAAATCTAGCCAGAGTTAGTGTCAGGATATTACTAAAACAAGTTTCTAAGTAGATATACTGAAGCAAAGAATACTAAAGAAGTATGTAAACACCTGTCTTTAATGTGTCCAATACTAAAATGGATTTGGGGTCATTAGATTAAAAAAATGAATAACTCTGTTGGTGTCCTTAGCAGTTTTTCTCAGTTAAAAAGCTCATTACATTTGAGATAATTTATGTGGTGGGGGTGTCCTCATCATGTAAATGGTTAAAGCGATGGACTGTGAAATCGTAGTAAGTGAGTTAGAGTTCGAACTCCAGTTGTGCTATTACGTTCACTTTTGGGACAATACCCTTGGGAAAGGTATGAACCCCCTTATCCTCCCAGCTATGGGTTAAATAGTACCACTACTGTTCTTCTAGGAGAATAGCTTTGGCATTAAATAACCTACAAAGGTTGATATGCCATTAAACAAAGAAACCAAACCAAACCAAACCAATTTATGTGGCAATATCAAAATAATGCCTAATAAAACTAAAAAATTGTTTATATAATAGTTCAATAGCTCTATAAAATCTAAATTTGGCAGAAATAATAACATACATATATATATATAAATATATATATATATATATATATATATACTTTTGAGTATTGAGTAAGTTATATAAGGTAGCATAGATGAGACTAAGGTAAAAAAAAAACAAAAAAACCTGACAGCAGGTGTCAATGTGATGATCAGATCAAATGCTTTTAGTCTGATTTTTACTGAGGCAAGAAACTTAACGTTGATCTTCATATGCTCTAGCACCAGAACTCATTATTTATAGATTTATGAATATAGCAAACATATATCATTGAAGTGACTCGAAATTTTGATTTATTTGTTTCATAAATTCTACTTGTGATTTGTGTTTACATAAGCAGCAAGTAAATAGATGAATTTCAATATATTTATATAGTAAAATAATTTCTAATGGCTTTCTGTATATGCTTTTATGATTGCTGTGTTACTCTATATGTAATCACTGGATCAATTTTGAACTGCTTGTTCAATAAATCTGACCTGTGATTGCACACTTTACATAAATAGATAATGTGGCATTGTATGGAGGGTCAGAAACAATGTAATCAATTTCATATAATTTTGCATGTAGAATTATTTTGATATTAGCAATAACTCATTATTTATTTATCTGCATATTCATGCAAGATATATGTGCGACTTGTTGCCAGGGATCAAGGGTTCTGATCCAGCCTAATTGACACTAACTTCAAAATGCTTTTTGAATCCTTGTCTTGTTGAAAAACATCTTTGAAAAAAAAAAAAAAAAAAAAAAAAACTTCAGGATTTCATCGTAGTCTGATTTTTTTCCTCCCATACAAAATTATTTAGACTATTAAAATCATTTTATAGTTCTTTTTTTTTTTCTTCTTATCACATATCAGCTGATACTGTCTATAGCCTTATGCAGATATTTAATTTTAATCAGACATTTGTTTTGAAGCTAAAAAGAAAAAAAAAATACTGAGAAATCTATTAGAGTGTTTGTTTTCAGTGCTATTGTGGACCTTTCTAAACCTGTTTTCTCTAATTATGAGCTGGGATTCTGGGGCTGTAAAATACACCAACTGCATCTCTGCAGGAGGGTAAGAACCCCTCCTCACAAGTGTCCTAGATATGACATTAAATAATCTGATGGTGAGGCTCCAGAAATGCTGGAGCTTTGGGAAATGTGGAGTACCCCTTCATACCCATTGCTCCCAGGTCCACTCTGACCCAAAGTGATAGCATCTGATAGGGTCCTATCTATGGATCAAATAGAACTGTTTGATATTCAAACTGAGTGCAAATAAATGACTTATACTAGATTGAATTGTTAGTTATACATAGCAATATTTGGAACCATTTAACTTTGTTGACTTATGCTGAATTGAACTGTTAGAAATAGAACTGTTTGATCATTTAACTGTGTGCATCTACAAAAAGTGTTTCCAAATAATGTTTAATACATATGTATAAACAAGATTTGGCATTAAATAATCAACAATGGTTGATATGCCATAAAACTGAAGCAAAGCAATCATTCATTTCAGACCACTTCAAAGATTTTTTTTTCTATTTTTCTTTTTTTTTTGTTCCTTTAGGACTCTGGGTACACAAAAACCATGGACAACATTCCTGCAAATATCTTATAAGTCTCAACCCTAAAGCTTCCTTGATATTGTTTCAGGAATGTTACATTCCACATTTTTTGGTTGGGTAGGTACAGGCATGACCAATTCTTCAATAAGATGGGGCACTGACGCTTAGCTCTCTAGGTAAGAGAAATTTCTGAATGAAAAATGTTCTGAATGTTCATCAGACATGGAAGAATCATGACTTTCCTTAGCTGTTTGGTGAAAGAGAGAAAATTTTACAAATTCACCTCTAAGAATGATTTAAGGATTCCAAGACAACTACAAGTGTTTCCTTGCATTCCAACCAACAAATAATATCCATGGGAAATAAAACTATATAGACACTCATATGGAACAAATATCCAAAAGAACGTGGATAAAAAATAGATTTTTGTATTGAGGACAGAGGAAAACACAATTATCCACACATACACCACACACAGATACTTTAAAGTGTCTCTTCGTAAGGCAATAGTTAGAAATCTAATCTCCCAGATTGGAATAAATTTGATATTCGCTAAGTTCACATATATCATATATAAAATTACCACCATATGCATGTTATCTGATGGTCTCAAGTCTGTTCATATCTCAGTCTATTTTTATTATTTATCTCAGTTTATATATATATATATATATATATATACATATATATATATATATAACCACATTATTCATTTGTATATGTCTAGCGCAATACCACCATATCTTATGATTAAACCTTATGCTATATACCCCACCAGACTGACCACTTTTATCACATGACTGTCTGTAGATTGAGGAAACCACGTGAAACTTAAGCAAAAGATTTATCAATAATTTTAGAATTTATAGGTTTATCATTGAGTCTTAATTTGTGCACTGCCCTACCATAAAACAACATTGAGCCATACTCTGACATTGTGAGATGTTTGATAGATCACTGCTCTGCTATAGTTGCACCAAGCATTCTTTACATGTAAAAACTTTGTAGTTTGTTATCTTTATAAATAAAAAGGTTCCAATATCGGTGATAGGGCATATGTTTATTTACTTTACTCAGCTACTTAGTCTGGATGAGCCGCTGCAGGCATCAGCCTCCGTCTCAATGCACACAAGACGGAATATATGTGCTTTAATCAAAGAGGCGACATCTCCACACTAAATGGTAGCTCTCTGAAACTAGTTGACAAGTTCACCTACCTAGGGAGCAGTGTCTCATCAACCGAGACAGACATCGACACACGACTAGCAAAGGCATGGACAGCTCTCAATAGGCTATCGGTCATATGGAAGTCAGACCTGACCAATAAAATGAAACGCAGTTTCTTCCAAGCAGTGGTCATGTCAATACTGCTGTATGGATGCACTACATGGACGCTAACTAAACAGATGGAGAAAAAGCTTGACGGCAACTACACGAATGCTGTGAGCAATAGTGAACAAGTCCTGGAGACAGCATCTGACAAAGCAGCAGCTGTACGGCCACCAACCACCCATCACGAAAACTATCAAAATTAGATGAACCAGACATGTGGGACACTGCTGGAGAAGTAGGGACGAGCTCATAAGTGATATACTCCTGTGGACCCCTTCATATGGACGTGCAAAGGCAGGACGACCAGCTAGAACCTACATACAGCAGCTCTGTGAGGATACGGGATGTAGCGCTGAGGACCTGCCGGAAGCAATGGACGATAGAGAGGGTAAGGGATACCTGTGCTGATAGCACGATATGATGATGATGATGAAGATTAGCACTATATGTGTGTTACTTGATGGTCAAAAGATTGAAAATGTTGAGACCACAACACTGTACTAAGCGGGTTTGAACTCTAGTTGTGATAGAACATTCACTTTTGAACAAATACCCTTGGGAAATGTATGAACTTTGTATTTATCCCTCCCTGCAATGTGTTAAATAACTAATACCCTTAGGAAAGGCATGAACCCAGTTATCCTTTCAAGCTATGGGTTAAATAGTACCACTATTGTTATTCTACAATGGTGGTTTTGGCATTAGATTACCCACAAAGGTTGCTACACCATTAAAACAAAGATACTAAACCTAAAATCAAACAGCCCAGACAGCTAGGGCGGTAGAATACACTGACCGAGTTTCTGTAGAGGGGTAAGAGCCCCACTAACCCAGCAACTAATCTCCTGGATTTGTCATTAAACAATTTGATGGCAAGGCTCCAGCCGTGGAGATTTGGAAAATGTGGAGTACCTCTTCATTGTCATCACTCCCAGGTCCACTCTGACCTGGAGTGGTAGCACCTGATAGGGTCTTATCTATGTGTCAAATAGACCTGTGTGATATTTAAACTGTGTGCAAACAAGACTTATGTTAAATTGAATTATTAGAAATAGAACTGTTTTTATGTTTATCTGTGTGTAAACAAATGACTGATGTTAAATTGAATTGTTAGAAATACATAACAATACCAGGGCTGTGTGCAAACAAATGATTAATAGTCAATAGAATTATTTGTGTTAGATAGAAATACTTAAAAACCATTTAACTGTATGCAAAAAAAAATAGGCTCAGGTTCATCTAAAAATATTATCAACAAAATATTTACAAATCATATTTGATATATATGTATAAAGAGGATTTGGCATTAAATAACCTACAATGGTTGATGCGCCGTAAAACCTAACCAAACCTAAAACCAAAATTTATTTCCGATCCAGAATCCCGAGCGAAAGACTGGGAAAGACATTGCTATGAAAAATGACTATGGAAACTCTTTGAAGCAGACATTGAACCTCTCGGGACTCATTCCTAAGGTCAGCAGTGCTTGGACCAATCTGGTGAAGCGAGGAAGCTGGTGATAGGATCTGGACACGGAACGTAGTTTTAACCTGAATAGATGGGAAAAGAAATCTCTCCGAAATAGGCCGATATCTAATCAGTTACCTGGTGACAATGCCTGTAATGGTTGCCGATTCAATCGTTACTCCAAGAGAAGATATCACTACAAGTATACCCAACCCTTCCTCTACAAGCAGGGTATAGCTGATTAGAATTCAGAATTTTCCTTCTAGACTGATTGCAAAACTAAAGAACACCATCTTCCCTATTATTTACTCATAGCGAGGATGGGGGAGAACAGATGAATTCATGCCATTGTCTAAGGGTATTAGTGCGAAGGGAAACGCAAATAACTTCGTCCAGGATTTGAACTCTGGTTATAAATCTTTAGCTAATAAGGAAAAAAGTAATTATTTTTACACAGCAAATATTAATTTTTCAGCATCACCCCACTTCTTTATAAAAGCACTTAATGCACTAGATATTAATCTGACAGAACGAATATTAGGCAGTGAAAATTTTCAGATAAAAATTCAGCCGATGATTTATTGATACAGTCTAGTGTGTGTCTGTGTTTCTTCTTACAACAAACGAAAATATTTGTTGTATTTATATAAGTTACTAACTGTCATATAGGAATAAAGTGAGGCACAAGCGACTGAACACCGATTGCCAGTGGACGGAAGTGGCGAGCCTCTTGATAATATATAGGTACAATGCTGTTTGGATGGAACATTTCGTCGGTGGACATTAGTCGAAGGACAATATCGAATGGACTTCAACAAGAAGAGACTTTAGCTTGGCCGGTAGTGTTAGGAGAGTGGCTATCTTTTTGTCTTATTTTCTTTGTTATATGCCCTACCTGTGAACATTAATGGGTGTGTCCCATTCCTCATAAATACGTTAGACACTATAGTGAGGAGGGTAATAAAGCCAAGTTGGCGGTTACTTGATTAAGGCTGCCTGACATGGGTGCCGGTAAAGCCCAGTATTCACTTCACACGGCCGACCCTCCTCGAGCTCCAGGGGGCCTTTCTTCCAGGCTTTAACCCTCCGACGGGACCCGAGGCATTTTTGGAGCCGCCAAGCGTGTCTAGACTATGGCCCTACATCCTGACCGACCTTAAAAAAGGCCTTGTCCCATACTTGTGGGACGTACAACAAATACCAATGAAACTAAGTAGTCACCACAAGCAGTGGTTACCTTCTTCACGCCGCTGGCAAGTGTTGTATTTTGTTTGTTATAAGGTTTTCCATTTCATTTCCAACCTTCGTTTTGTTTATTTCTCATTTAGTAACCTTTTTATTAGGTTACAAACACCCTGTAAATGTGTTATTTAGGTTGAATGAAATACTTTTAAGTTATCTGTCAATTATTCTTTTTATGCACATGTGAGCGTTACCAAAAACAATATTAAAAGTCCTTCAGTTAAACTGCTTTTTGTATATTCTTAAAATAACTTATAATTTGAGATCTAATAGCACTCAAATCTTTTAAATGATGCAGTGTGAATTATTGATACTTATTTCTGTAACTTTTTCCCACGATTCCCAGATTGTCATTGGCTTTGTCAACATGATTTATAATACACTGACTGTATCAACTGCAGAGGGGTTAAGACCTCACCCCAACAAAAAATTTAAGGAGTGTCCCAGGTATGACATTAAACTACATCTGATGGTGAGGCTCCAGCTCTAGAGATCTGGAAAGTGTAAAGTACATCTTCATTGACATTACTCCCAGGTCCACTCTGAACCAGCGTAGTAGTACCTGTTAGGTTTGGTTTGTTTTTATGGCATATCCACTATTGTGGGTTATTTTAATGCCAAATCCATTTCTATACATATAAGCAGTTCTATTTCAAAAAAATTCGATCTAGCTTAAATACACTGATTAGTTATATTTGATTTATAGATAGATACCTATCAGGTGCTACCACTTCGGATCAGAGTGGACCTGGGAGCGATGGTAATAAAGAGGTACTCTGCGTTCCCCAAAGCTCCAGCATTAGTGGAATCCATATCCAGGACATTCGTTGGGGGAGTCTTACCCCTCTGCAGAGATGCAGTCAGTGTATTCTGCAGCCCCAGCCGACTAGGCCATAGGACACTCGTTGGAGTGGAGATCTTACCCCTCTGCAGAGATGCCGTCGGTGTATTCTGCAGCCCCCGGCAATTGGGCCAGGTACCTGCTAGGATTCCATCTCCGGGTCAAATAGATCTGACAATTATTTGTATTAGATAAGAATACTTCATTGCATATAACTGGTGCTGATTATTTGTATTAAGAATAATTATTTGAAATTGTTTACTAATGATATTACTTACTTGAAACTAGTTAACTGTGTGCAAACAAATTACTTTTAGTTTGGTTATTTAATGCTAGAACAATCTTTATAAAACTGCAGTGATACTATTGAACCCATAACCGAGGGGAGATGAGGGAGTTCATGCCTTTGTCCTCAAGTGAACTTTATAGAACGACTGGGATTCGAACTCATTTCCTTCAAGCCGTAATCCAGCACTTTGGCCATTACACCTCTCCCCAATGACATTTTATCAAGCAGAAAGGATTATTTGAAACCATGTAGTTATCTGTATTAGATAGGAATGCTTGAAACTATACAATTGTGTGCAGATTATTTGTATTAGATAGGAACTTACAATATTTCTCTCTTTTTTTCCGTTAAAATAAATTTTAAAGATAATTAAAGTTATTATTTAAGGTTGAATTTTACTTTTATTTGAAAGACAGTAATATCATAATCATTAGTATTAAAAGTAAAATGACATTACATATTTAATTATTTTTTAATACATTCTAAAGATTTAAATTTACCAAAAAGTGACGACCTTACCCAACTAACATTGAAAATGCCATTAAAATTTTTGAATACTTTTAAAGTTTCTTGTATGAAATTATTAAATAAAAGCATTGATAAACATTTTTATGTAAAAATATCCCACGTTGATAACTATATCATTTGCTATGGAATTTAAATCTAAGTTGTCGGTCAAAATTAATTAACTGAAATTAATCAACTTAACACACAGCTGTTCTGGTGCGCTTTAGTTTCCCGCTAAAAATTATTAGTACTGAGGGCCAAACATACAAAAAATTCAACTTTTTTTTTTTTCAGTGTAGAAGTTCTTATCAGCAATAGTTTATTTTTCGTATTTAATCTTGAAAAAGGAAAATAAGGACGTTAACAAAATTTTTGAATGTACAATTAAGAAAACTCAATGGGATAATTGTTTAATTTGTTATTAATATAATAAATAATATTCTTTTAATATTTAATGTAATCTACAAATCTTTCATTGTTCCTAAAACACTGATTTTTACTTGTTTTTTTTTTTTTAATTTACTAGTCCTAGCATGTAAAGTGTTCACCAATGGTCTGGGAGACCTGGGTTCAATCCCAGGTCGCGTCATACCAAAGACTTTAAAAATGGTACTTGGTACCTCCTTGCTTAACACTCAGCAATATAAGGCACGTATCAAGGGTAAAGTGGAGCAATCCAGGGAAAGGAGTAGCGCCTTCCCCTACCCCTCGGTGTAGTAGCTATTGAAAAGGGAACCTTCTGGTCGCCCTCGACTAAGGTCGCCAATTTTACTTTATTTTTTATTTTCATAACAAAATTTTGCTCTTTTGTTCACATTGTTACTTAAATATTCAACCCGAATACAAGGGACAAAACTAAAATTTCCTTAAATGATTGTCACTGTAGGTTTCCATACTTGTTTTTCGTTTAAAAATATTAAGAATAAAAATTTTGAAAAAAAGCAGCTCCCAGTATCTTGATTTAAAATTAGTAAAAATATTTTTTATCTAATTATAGATTTAGCCTGAGATTGAAGAAAAGTAAGTTAAAATTTAATGCAAACATGTTCCGCCTCCTTTTAACCAGAACAAATATCGATAAAGAATTATTTCCCAAATAATCTAAAAAGAAAATGATATTGAAATAGAAAATGATATTGAAATCATAGTATTTAAAGCTCTCAAAACATTTTATTTTAAAAAAATTGTATTTACATTTGGGGTACTATTTTCTTCCAACAGCTCACAATTGAAAAATTTGTTTTTTATTTCATTCACACTTTCAGATTTTTGTCTTTTTATTATATACAGAAAGTATTTGCCATATCATACATCCTTTCTGATTAAATAGTGCCACACACATAGAGGTGGAGTTGTTAAGTGACGAGAAGAAAAACTGCTAGTTTTTTTTTTTATTAAATGAGTAATGCGTTATAAAAATCCATTCGTTCATCAATGAACTTTGAATTTTCCATTAAAATCGGGTAATTCCTTGATTTTTGGTAATTTTTTTCTCGATCAGGCGTAGCTATTTGTTACAGTTCGAAAGGTCCATGGCGGCCATATTGGTAGTTCCGAGAATATTTGATATTATTTAACTGTGTGCAAAAAACAAAACTCTTCAGAAACAATTGCACAAAAATATAAATGTACAATAAACGTAATTCCCTAACCTCTTGGCATAAAATAACCCGAGATGAGTTGACATGCTTTTAAGTCGTTCAATCAGTTAAACCAGATTGGCATTCCATAATCGAGTTTTGAACTGTCATTCCTTATTCTTGCGGGTTTCAGTCCATAATAATAAAGTCAACCAGTAGAAATCATCCAGGTTATATTATTAATGGGAAAATATATAAAGTAACAAGAAAAGTGTTAAAGAAATAGTCGTAAAAAAATGATTGCTTTTCATTAAGTGAAGGTGGGGGGAAACTCTCCTTGTTTATCTAAATAAAATTTGAACGATTCCAGATCCCTTTCTTTGAAATCATAAAAGTATTTGTGACTTAGTACTGGGGGAAAAGCTATTAATTTAACCTCAATTTTTTTTCTCATCTTTAGAATGTAATCAGGCTCTCACACACTGGCTATAAACTTCAAACATCTTCAGCCTTATTCATTGAGATGTTGGCATTACCTGTTATAATTCTGACATGCTTTTAATAAATGATAATTATAAGATTTGTCGTTATTGTAATTAATTCAGTGACAGAATTAGCAGAGTTGGTTTGAACTGGAGTTAATTTGTTGCCTGACTATCCCTATTTCCGTTTTAATAATAATTTTAAAAAATTAAGATATCTCGTTTCGTCTATCTCCATTTCATCCTTTCGTAATTCTTACCTTTAGCCAGACTGATTGTTAAAAAATCGACGACTTGACTCTGATATTTTCTTCTGATTTCTTGTTTCAATTTTTTATGTGTCTGTTTGATTGAATGATATTTAATGTCATGTCTACTCGTGGGGGTTATTTTATGCCTAAAGGTTAGGGAATCTCATACATTATACGTTTATATTTACATGTTTTCTGTTGTTGTTTCTTAATACAATTGTAGATATATTTTCGGGGTTCCATCGCATTTTTTAAAGATTTGTTTGCACAAAGTTATAGGGATTGCAAGTATTCCTATCTAATATAAATAATCTGCACAGCTGTATAGTTTCACTTATTCATAGATGATTTTAACAGCATGTCAACCCGTCTAGGGTTATTTTATGCCTACAGATTATGGAATTGCGTTTATTGTACATTTATATTAACATTTTTTGTGCTGTTGTTTCTAAAGAACTTTTTGCACACGGTTATGATATCAAGTATTCCTATCTAAATAATTTCACACAGTTATATGGTTTCATGTATTCCTATCCAACACAAATAATTTTCACAGTTATATGGTTTCAAATATTCCTTTCAAATACAAATAATTTTCACAGTTATATGATTTCAAGTATTCTTATCTGAATAATTATATGGGTTCAGGTTAGTATTTCTATCTGATAATGGTCATTTGTTACAAACAGTCATGCAGTTTCAAGTAACTATTGATAAATTTTAGTAAACAATTATAATTGAAATAACTATTCTTAATACAACTGACTTACAGTTATATAGTATCTAGTATTCCAATCGAATACGAATGATTTTTAAAGTGAACCATTTGAGCCATAGGTAGGCCCCTGACAATGGTAGTATCTACAACAGGTCAGAGTGAACCTGGGAGTAATGGCAATGAAGAAGTTCTCCACACTCAATAGATCTCCAGAACCGCAGACTTGCCATCAGATACAGTTTAAAGTCCTAACCCAGACCCCCCCCCCCCCCGTTTTTAAAGGAAGGATTCTCATCTTTCTCTGCCGAGGATACACTCAGCATATTCTAAGCCCCCTCGACAGGGTGGTATGTGAATATGTTATGTTCATGTTATCAGTATCATTACGTTTTTAATATTTAAAAAAATTTTCTATTCATACTTTTTTCTCTCCTTATTTTTTCTTTTCTTATTTTAAAATAATAATGAGAGACAATGTCTCTACGTTGGATATAACAAAATCAAAATGAAATAATTATTTGGGAGATCATTGTGAGCCAAAAAGTGTTTTTAATAATATAACAACGAAGTGAAAGAGCCGAGAGAATTTATTATTTGATAAAAGATAAGACTTTGCGATTTAGACATTTACGTAATTCAGTCACTGATTTTGCGCGACATTTTGGAAAAAAGATATTAACAAATTTTCTACAAGTTTTATGTAGTAAATCAAAAAAACAATCAAAATGAAATTTACTTTGAAAGCTAGATGATAAACCTAAAAAAGCGATTAAGATGTCTGATTTTTGTTTTAATTGAAGATATTCTTGCTTCTTCTTCTTTCTGACTGAACAACTTCTCGACAGAGCTTAGAATATGCCTTCTGTATCCCCTGCGGAGAAATAAGGCTACCCACACAAAAAGGGTGTCCTGGGTTTGAAACTAAACTGCATCAGATGATGTAACACCAATTCTGGAGAGTATGGAGTAACTCAACATTACTATTACTCTCAGGTCCACTCAGAGCCGGAGTAGTAGTACCATCAACAAGTCAAAAGGATCTCTTTAAAAATTATTCGTATTTTATAGGAATACTTGATACAAATAATTTGCATAGTTATATAGTATTAGGAATACTTGATATCATATAACTGTATGCCAAAATCTGTGGCGTAATGGTTAAAGTATTGGACTGTAGACTTGAAGTAAGCGAGTTCAAACCCCAGTTGTGCAATCACGTTCACTTTTGGGCTAATATCCTTGGGAAAGGTATGAACCCCCTTATTTCATAGCTATGGGTTAGATAGCATCACTACTGTCCTTCTACATTAATGGCGTTAGCATTAAGTAACTCACGAAGGTTTATATGCCATTAAACAAATAAACTAAACCAATAACATCTTAGGTAACGATTACACAAAAATGTAAATATAAAAAAGGTACAATGACCAAAAATCCCTAACCTCAAGGTATAGAAATAACCCTCAACGGATTGACATGCCATTAAAATTAATCTTTCTCACTGTCACTTTATAAGCCACTTCCTTTTTCTCTCTACCACCTTTTTTCTCGCTCTCGTCTCTCTCTCTCTCTCTCTCTCTCTCTCTCACACACACACACACACACACACACACACATACACACACTATATATATATATATATATATATAGTATACTGGTCTATTTAGTTCCTTTTTTTTCCTGAAAGGTGGGATTAATCCTTTCCAGAATTGTAGTGACGCTTATTACCCACGGGCAAAATTGTCTAGGACATACTCATGAAACTTAATATGCTTAGCTAGCACCTCTCTTATATTTACACAGCAAAGTGGATTTTTTGTAAGCTGTCATTACCCTCTGGAAAACCTTAAATTGCCCCTTTGGGCGTAATTATCTCCCAGTTGAAGAGTCGCTGATTTCGTTGGTATTAGTTGCAATGGTTTCTTAGGAGTCAGGGTTCAAATAGAGATATATCAATATTTAGATTTCTGATTTTAAAGGAAAATAGATTAATTCTCTACAGCGTTCGTAGTGTAATAGTTATCGTCGTAAGAAATGGACACGGCGACCAGAGTTCAAAACCTGGACGAGGCTGTATACACCTCACATGTTCCTAATTATCCTTAGGGAAGGTATGAATCTAACTATTCACTCTCTGGCTATGCGTAAATAGAGGGTCAAACTGTGCTCTTTAACTTTGATACGGCAACCAGTCTAGAAGAAGGAAAACTCTGAATTTAAACCTGTTAAACTCCGCTTGAAATTGACCTTGTGTCGCACCCTGATCACGCGAGCGGGGTGGGGGTAAATAAATAAATATATATATATATATATATATATATATACATATATATATATATATACACACACCCACACACAGAAAGATCAGAATGTGGAAGTAGAATATTTAATTCCGGATTTGGTAAAGATTCTGCAGTACGAATTTCTATTTGAACTGTATTATTTATCGAAAAATCTTTTATCTCTGGTCAGATTAGGTTTAGTTTGGTTCCTTTGTTTAATGGTATATCAATTTTCGTGGGTTATTTAATGCCAAAGCTATCTTTGTAGATGAACAATCGTCGTACTATTTAACCCATAGCTGGAGTATAAAGGGGTTCATACCATTCCCAATGGTATTAGTCCGAAAGTGAATGTGATTCCGTGACTGGAATTTAAAATCATTCACTTCGAGGCTGTAGTCCAGTACTTTAGCCCCTATGCCACCCCACTAATCAAATTACTCTGATGTCAAGATATATATCAAACTTCATGCAGGATACTTCTGTTGTAGAAGGTGGCTACGTTAGAAATGGTCAATTTCGAAAATGAATTAATATATATATATACATATATATATATATATATATATATATATATATATATATATATATATATATATATATATAATGTGTGTGTGTGTGTGCGTATTTTTAAGATGCTTGCACTTACGATACAATTTTCTTGGGAAGCACTTCAAGTTTATAATTATTTAGGCTTTCAGCTGCACTAGATGAAAACATTGTCAATGTCCCAAAAACTATAGCTGTTGAGAAGTCATTTTGTGTTCTTGAATTAAGCTAGAAGAATTCTTTTAGTATCTAGAAATTACCACCGACGAGACACTATTTTCAACCTCACTTACATTTTTTTACCTCAGGGGGTGTAATGGTTCGCAAGTTAGTCTAGCAAACGTTCGAGTTTCATTAGGTACCCCCATTCGTACGGCCTTCTGCCGCATCTAAGCAAAAAAAGCACTCGGTCTTCCATTGTTTGCCAAGATACCAAAAACTGTAGAGAAGATATTTAAGCAAAATGAATTCTGTTATTGTCGTGCATCTTCATCTTAGAATACACTTCAAGAAATACCACCGACTTAACATATCTACAATTGATGCAAAAAATTTAAAACCAAATTTGTGTACAGGTCAACATGCTGCGAGTGCATCAGCATCTGAAATATAATTTGATCATGTTTGTCCTAATCCGCCAAGAGAAAAACTCCACAGCAGATAGTTTGGAAAAAAATTTGGGACCGATTGAAAATGATTCCTTGCAAACTGCAGGTATTACAAAGCTTAAGTGACCAGGATAGAACCAGAGGTTGTCATTTGTGTACATCCTTTTTGGAGCATTTCAGGTGGGTTTATGAACCATTTAATTTTCAGTGATAAGTCGACTGTAAATTGCAGTCATAACATGTCAAGTGTTTCTCTACAAAACTGAATCGTAAGTGTAAATATTTTAACAATCTTTTAACACTTTTTTAGAGTTTCTTTTGGAGATACACAATATAGTTTTTCTTGTTACATGTAACCATCACAGGAATTAGAATCGGCAACCAGAGTTCTAATCCTGGACGAAGCTGTTAGCATTTCAATTGGAAAAGGCATTCTTCCTCTATGAATAGCAGGGCACACTGGCTTCTTTAGTCTTGGTTTGGTTTGATTTAGTTTTATGGCATATCAACTATTGTAAGTTATTTAATGCCAAATCCGGTTTAAACATAAGTCAACTAAGTTAAATAGTTTTAAGTATTGCTTTGTATCGCTAACAGTTCAATTAAACATCAGTCATTTTTTTACTCATAGTTAAATGATCAAACAGTTCTATTTAGCATAAGTCACTTGTTTACACTCAGTTTAAATGTCAAACAGTTCTATTTGACCCAGAGATAGGGCCCTACCAGGTGCTACTAGTCCGAGCCAGAGTGGACTTGTGAGCGATGACAATGAAGGGGTACTCCGCATTTTCCAAAACTCTAGGGTTCGAGCCTCGCCATCAGATTGTATAAT
Organism: Sepioteuthis lessoniana; assembly: GCA_963585895.1. NCBI lineage: Eukaryota > Metazoa > Mollusca > Cephalopoda > Myopsida > Loliginidae > Sepioteuthis > Sepioteuthis lessoniana. The sequence continues at coordinate 65,958 of CAUZXS010003853.1, read as the reverse complement.
GTCATATCCAGAACACTCGTGGGAGGGGTGAGGTCTTACTCCTCTGCAGAGATGCAGTTGGTGTAATCTACAACTTTCTCTCGCGCCAACGCGGCCGTTTAGCATTGGTTAGACAACTAATCTTGAAAAAGGAAAACTCAATTCCTACCAGTAACAAACTCTGCCTTGAGTGGCTTGACAAAGCGTATTATTTTGATCTTTTCAAGTCTTCAATGGTCAATATTTTATTGATTGCAAAACATACGAGTCAATCTCTATCAATCCATAAAATCCGATTCCCATATTCACCCATCTACCACTCTAAAATTATTCTTTCTATTCATTTATCATAGCTCATATTGCCATATCATCGTAACCCTTTGCTCAGTTGTGACTAATTTGGTCTTGCCTAGGGTGCATGTATTTGTCGCTGCCTCCCACCAGACACGACTTGACACAAGGTCAAAAGCCCGAAGGCCAATTAAAGTGGGGATAAAGGGGAGGGGAAGGTCGGGAAGGAGCCGAGACTCGAACCCTGCTTGTCTGTGCTGCTCATCGGCTCACTTAGTGCAATGTGAGCCTGATGAGACAAGCAGTTTCACGAACCCAAATGTGGGTCCGGGCACGTATGCCAGTTTACGGCTTAAACTAGACGCTTGGTCTAGTGCCGTACAAAGGGGACAAAAGTGCAGCTCGCCCACCCGAAGGTTGCCCAGCCGAAGCTGGGGGCCTATTCGGCCCCGAGTCTGCTCTTGGTTTCGAGCACCCATCCGGCACGAATGCCAGACGGCCCAGCTAAAAAGCCGGGGGAGAGTGCATTTTCGTTTTGTTTTTTCTTTACTTTTAAGTAATTTACATATCATAATTCAAACTTTAAAATATAGGAAAAAAAGTAACTGACATCTACTAATAAAATTCCCAGGTCAGCTCTCTCTCTCTCTCTCTCTCTCGATTGAATGAGGGATTTTAATGTCATATCAAATCTAAGTTTATTTTATGCTGAGAGTTTAGGGAATCGCGTTCATTGTATATTCATATTTACATTCTCCCTGTCCCTGTTTCTTTATTTATTTTGCATACGGTTCAATCGAATTTGATTAATTTTTCGATAGATTTATTCTACTCCTACATGGGATCCTAACAAGCCCAACCACTCGTTCAGTTAACTTTTAACTAACTTGTAAAGCACTGGACCTTGCTGTCCAGTTTAAGCTATAATCAGGCATACGTGCCTGGACCCAAATTTGGGTCCATGTCCAGCTAAGCACATCAGGCCCACATTGCACTAAGTGGGTCGATGACCAGCATAGTCAAGCAGGGCTCGAGCATCAGTTCATGCCCGATCTTCCCCCTCCTCTAATACCCACTATAACGACTTTCGGGTCATTGACCTTGTGTCAAGTCCTGTCTAGTGGGAGGCAGAGACAAATATCGGCAATGAAGGGGTTACTCTACTCTCACCAGATCTCCAGAACTGGAACCTCACCATCAGATGGAGTTTAAAATCATAGCCAAGGCACCCCCTTTTTGAGGGATGGGGGGGGGGCTTTATGCCCCAGCAGAGTCGGAATATTCTAATCCCCCACCGACAGAACGCTCCGGTTTTAGAATCTGTGAGAGATACACATCCACACAAAGAGAAATACAATTTATATATTAGACATAAATTGATTACTACCATTACTTTTAATTTTCTTTTTTAATGTCGGAATTGGAAGGAGAGTGTCTAGAGATGAATAAGAAAACCAGATTGAAATGGTGAGTATTTATTTAACCTTAAAAAAAAACACATTTGTATTCTTGATTGAGAGGAAATGCCTGTTACTGAATTATTCTTCCAAGTTCAACTCTTTTATTGATGGCCGGTAATGTAAATCATGTCAATACAAATGTTAAATCTATTTTTGTTCTTTCTGTTCATTTGATTAGGATTTGTTTGGAGGGTTTTTTGTGGGGAGTTATGCGTGTGTTTTTGAGGGATTTACTTTTTTTTTGTGGGGAGTTATGCGTGTGTTTTTGAGGGATTTACTTTTTTTTTGTGGGGAGTTATGCGTGTGTTTTTGAGGGATTTACTTTTTTTTTTGTGGGGAGTTATGCGTGTGTTTTTGAGGGATTTACTTTTTTTTTTGTGGGGAGTTATGCGTGTGTTTTTGAGGGATTTACTTTTTTTTTGTGGGGAGTTATGCGTGTGTTTTTGAGGGGGTGTTTGTTTTTTTGTGGGGAGTTATGCATGTGTTTTTGAGGGGTTTTTTTGTTTGTTTTTTGTGGGGAGTTATGCGTGTGTTTTTTAGCGGGGTTGTTTATTTTTGTGGGGAGTTATGCGTGTGTTTTTGAGTTTTTTTTGTAGGGTGTTGTGTGTGTTTTTGAGAGGTTTTTTTTTGGGGGGGGGAGTTGTGCGTGAGCTTTTGAGGGTTTTTTGGGTTTTTTTTTTTAATCAAACTCTTACTTTAACAACACTCATTCTTTCTTTTCCCAGAAGAATATAAGAAATACGATTCAGTTCGGAACTTTTTTTTTTTAATTTTTTAGTGAAGCATCTTCTGTTCTTACTGGCTTACAAGTTTTAAGTTTTCTCTTATAACTTATACTTACCCAACCCCTCCGCTACGGACAAAATGAGACACAAGGTCGATTTTGAAGCGAAGTACAGCTGGTTTGAATTCAATTTTCATTGTACAAGGCCGGTTTCCTTACTAAGGCTAAAAAAACAACGTCTGCCTTACTATTTACCCATAATTGGGTGAGAAGAGGTAGATTCATTCTTTTTTCAATGTCATTAGCGTGAAATGAAACAAACAACCTCGTCCAGGACTTGAACTCTGGTCAGCGATTCCTTTTCATACGACGCTAACCGTTACACTCAGCGCACCTCATCTAAATGTGTTGAATAGCAGGATGAATGTGTGAAATAGCGTGTACATTTTATGGCTCTTGGTTGGGATGAGAGCTTTTCATATTGTCGCTTTTTCATAACATTACGATGAAACTTAATTTCTCTTACATTCCACTTTTCATTTCCAAGTACGATTTTGTTTAAAAGATGGAACATTTTCGTTACGTTTGAGTAGCGCTGTATTTATCCTACGCCCCACCAGCGTAAGAATGGGGCACAAGGCCGTTTTAAGGGTTGTTCCGGTCGCAGAGCCGAAGCCCAACACGACAGGCAGTTCCAAAAATGCCTCAAGCCCCGTCGGCATTCCTCTTTTCGGGGTGACTCAGGCACCGGGCGATAAACCCAACGTCACGTTTCAGTAGCGCGTTAAACAGAAATACGGTCATTTTTTTAATGAAAGCCACGCGATAAAGCGACTAACATAATCAAATTGATGCAAATAGTTTTAAACATTTGATTTTAATGTCGTTCACTGTGTCCCACGATGCAAATGTTTATTACTCTCAAGTAACATTTTAATTTACTTGGTCAACCTCAATATTTTGTGTATATTAAATATTGAATGTTTTTGGTAAGTACAAAAATGTTTCTTTTATTTTCTTCGGCAGTGTTCAGTGTTAGTATATCACGAATATACTAGTGCGATTAATAGTCATTGGAGAGAAGAGACTCCACTAAAACATCTTCCTCATCACGAATTATTATATAAATGTCTAAAACAAAGAATATCTTCTCATTTGGTCTATCCAACCGTGAAGCATCATCCAGCGAGAAATCTTCATAAGATTTTGCAAACCACTTTGGACATGCTTGATCATTCACATTACCTTCTCCATAAGCTGCATAATTTATTTTTTGCATTTTTACCTTGCTTAAAATGATAATAAAAAAAGGCGTAACACGTTGAAAATGTTCTTTATATTCATTTTGATTTTAGAATGTAAAAAAAAAATTAAAAAAACAAACCCACGCTCACATGATAGATGTCACAATAATGGGAAAAGTGATATTTTTGTATGAAGTTAGATTAAGAGCGTTTAGTTTTAACTAACTATAAGATATTCTTTATTGGTTTATACCGATCAGTGGACTCATTTTCATTGCCTTTTTTCACAATGTTTCAGTTGTTTTTGTAACCTCTGATCTTCACTTTTCTGTTACATTCATTAATCTTAATTGATGTTTTTCTATCAGTCACATCGCAAGGGATTTCAGTATTAAAACAACAATGACAATACTTTCTCATTATGTTAGAATACCGAAAAAGTTCTCTACTTGAACTTAAGACAATTCCTATGGACCAGTAAAGCTTTACCTTTACTTCTTGTCCTTGCAGCAAAAGACAGATTCTATTTTCACAAATGTCTCATCGAATCTTTATTTATAAATGAGAAGAGTTTCTTTGTTATAGACATTTATAGAATAATTCGTGATGAGGAAGATGTTTTAGTGGAGTCTCTTCTCTCCAATGACCAATAGTTGCATGTAAGTTGTAAGTTGGCCACCGTAGTCGAGGGCCACCCAAAGGCTCCCTTTTCATTAGCTACTACACCGAGATGTAGGGGAGGGCGCAACGCCTATCCCCGGATTGCTCCACATTACCCTTGATACGTATAATGCTGAGTGTTAAGCAAGGCGGCATCAAGTACCATTTTTTGAGTTTTTGGTATGACTCAACCAGGGATTGAACCCCTGGTCCTCCTGGCCATTGGCGAACACTCTACCCACTAGACCAATGGACACGGTATAGATAAACACTAATGTACATACCAAAAACATTCAATATTTGATATACACAATATACCTAAAAGTCGTATTAAAAGGAAAAAATACGCAAACGTGTGTAGGGGGACATGTTATTTGGTAGATATGTTTGGTCCCCCAAAATTCATGTTAAAGTTTGGTATATGTTTAGTTTAGTATGTTATGTTTGGAAAAAGTTTGGTTTGGTTTCTTTGTTTAATGGCATATCAACTTTTGTAGGTTATTTAATGCCAAAGCCATTCTCCTAGAAGAACAGTAGTGGTACTATTTAACCCATAGATGGGAGGATAAGGGGGTTCGTACCTTTCCCAATGGTATTTGACCGAAAGTGAATGTAATAGCGCGACTGGAGTTCGAACTCGCTAACTACGATTGTTTGGAAAAAGGCACATGGAGACAAATGTAGTAAAGATGTGTAAACGATATGAAACGGCGCCGACAAAAGGAACATTCAAAACAAGGCGACAAATAAAACAAATTTATATTCATAACAAAACATGCAATGATACATTTAAAACATTACTATGTTTCTATTATTGTTCGTAAAATAGTCCTCTGTGTGTGTGTGTGTGTGAGAGAGAGAGTGAGAGAGAGAGAGAGACTAACACAACTAAAACTACAGAAAGGGTTAAATAATAAAAGTATCCTATTCATGTTGACTACGTATTTCTAAATGTTAGTTTCTTTCTGTGATCGACGCAATTGCTGTTTCCGAGGCTGGAAAAAGTCTCATAGACAAGGTATACTGAGGAAAGGAATGTTTGCATGGCCTATACATTTTGTGGCGTTTGACATCTGTTGGTGAATAAGACAGAGTGATAGTATTCTCTCTGGAAGTTACACTGGAGAAAGTGTTAGCCCTGCAAGTGAAAATGTGAAAAAGAGAAAGTGTTTGAAGACGAAGTATTTATAGAAAATACGTGTCTTGGAATCGGCTCTAAAAAACGCGGGACGAAATTCAGATGAGGACGTAGTTTTAAACACTGATCACGTGGTTCTCCTGGCCAATAGTTTCCAGAGACTGAATATTTGCGTGCGTCCGCCATCTTTGTTTCGGGAACAAGTGGCATACCGCCCAATTTAAATTATAGGAGTGTAAGTCCTATACGTGTCCAAACAGAACAATACATATATTGTTTGATGAACGGGTAAAAAATAATTTTTAAAAAGTCTTACTTGATAAGTTTTAGTAAGACGGCTATGTGGCTTTATTGCTGCCCTGGAAAGGATCATAGACGGCTTCTTTACTGATCGAAGATCGGAGACAAAAAGAGATCGAGAATGTCATGTGACCCCCTACTGGGTTTGTAGATTATCTAAGGTAGACTATTATATCTCTACCCAGTCAAACGGTGTTAATGGATCGCTACTAATATTGGTATGCATGATTAATGAACTCAAGGGGTTGGTTTTTAATGTAGGATAAATTTTTGTTCCTCATGAGGAAAGATCTCTTATCGAGCGGCTGTCTTGAACAATTAACGATCGTTAGAAAAGGTACTATTTACCAACCCCTCCGCTCGGGCAGGATATGACACAAGGTCAATTTTTAAGCGGAGTTTAACAGGTTTGAATTCAGAGTTTTCCTTCTCCTAGACTAGTTGCCTCAACAAGGCTGAAGAACCTAGTCCGTCCTACTATTTACCCATAGCTGGAGGGAGAATAAGGGGGTTCATACCTTTCCCAGTTCATCGCTTTAACCATTACACCACGAGGACACCCCGATAATCGTTAGAAAAGGTAGCTTGGATTTTAGCAAATCATATGTAACTATTTCATTACAAAAAATGTAGTTTGATATTGTAGCAGAAGAGTCTTCCGGGTACAGGGGAAAAAGTTTAATGCAGAAATTAATTATAGATGAAACAAGCAAGCAGTAAAACAAATAACAGAAGGTTGAGTTGAACAGATGTTATTCTTTTAGGTATTGTTTTAGCAAAAAGCAATAATTTACAATATATGCTCTTGTGTAAGTATTAATTTTTGTATATATACAGTGTATATAAATGTTTTATTCTTTTTTAACTACTTACTTGAGGATAAAATTAGGGTCTCGTCGTGAAATTTAGGACTGATATTTTTGGTTCGTTGTAGAGTATCTAAGGTTTACCATCTTCGACTACTAGACCGCTACTCACTCCAGCACGGTGGATTCTGATATTCAAACCAACAAACATTTTGACGGCAAAATACGGAAACATTGTTTTATTCATTTATTATCATTATTATTGAAAATTATGACACACGCTGATATTTTTCTACCTTTAGATTTGGTGAAAGGCTTATATTAGTAATCCTTCCTCAAGAATCCATGTTGTTATTTACCGAGGTTTGTTTTGTCAAGTACACAGGCCTTAGGTTGCACATACACCTGCTATTACTAAGTAGTCTCCAATTTAAAGTACCAAACTGCTTAATTTTACTGATTAAAGACTAGAGGCGAAAAGAGATCGAAAAGCCAGGCCTGTTTATCCAAAATTTTCTCGTTCTCTTATGATACCTGAATCAGGAAAATAAGATCTAAATAAGTTCGGCCTACCGCGCTTTTAACCTGGATCAAAAGGAAACTTTTTTTACTGTTATTTATAAGTAACAGTGATCTTGACCTCTTATCAAGCGGAGACGGCCACTTCATCTTGTAAATAATTGATTTGCAGCAAGTTATATTTTTAATGCGTTGATTAATTTGCACAATTTATACTTTTAATGTGTTCATCTGGCCAAGTCGTAAATAAATATTAACTGAATTGCATATTAATTAATTGGACGGTAGCTACCAACCAGCTTGAAAATTTATTTGCCATTGGAGACATATTAAAGAATGAATTTTCAATTTTTTAAAGGATAATTATCATCAAACCATCATAAGTTTTTGATTGAAAATTGAAAAATATCAAACACTCTTTCATTATTTTCATTAGATAGGTTCCTGTTGCGTAAAGGTTATCGTAATAAGTGAACTTGGCTACCCAAGTTCAAACCCTGGACCAGGCTGTTTACATTTCTCATAACACAAATTCTTGAGAAACTTATGAATCTCATCATTCTTCTTCTAGCTATGGGTAAATAGTAGGACTGACACTGCACTTTAATTTTGGTATGGCTACTTGTCTAGAAGGAAAACCTGGTAAAGAATAGGTTCCACCGGGCCCACGACACACTACATGAGTAGCACCCCACGTTCAAACCAGGTTACAGGTCCAGTAAGAGATTGTACTTTAAACTTTACTTTTGATTCGTATATTTTTCAGTTCATACTACGCTACTGAGTAATGGTCAACAAACCTGCATTGCCGAGAATTCTTACTATGAGATCGATCCAATACATGTGACCTTGTGCCTTACTAAGCTAATTTTAGTTAATATCATGACTGTTGTAACGAGGTCGATCTTATCTTAGGACCACACACTTGTGGCTATATGCCTTACTGAACTAAACTTGGTTGATACTATTATTATTTTTGTGAGATTGATCTTCACTGGATGCTCCATGATTGTGACCCTAAGCCCGACGTTCTAATGTTTTAGCATTGTTTCAACCTAGAAAAAAGTGTCAAGGAGCACAGTTTTTTTTAAACTTGCTAATGGAGTGGAGAATTTTAAAAAGTCTAAAACTTCTTATACTTACTGTGCTCGGTTTAGTTTGACATGGTCTTAATGGGACACTCAGTGATGATCAAATTCATTAAACGAGTGAATGGTTCTGCAAAACACGTTTGCTAATAAATCATCACGCTAGGTAACATATTTACAAAGGTTGGCTTAATCCAACACAAGGACACACGAGTAGGACACTCAGTGAGAATCGAATTCGTTACACTACGAGACAAGTTAGCTAATTATTTTACCATAGAAGCCATTTAGAATATTTTTGAGACAATTTCGACTCTAAAAGAAAAAATATTTGGCATGCATTCTCAATTCTGATGCTTTCTTGATTGATGGATTTTAGCTGCATGACCACCTGTCTAGACTTATTTTAGGTCTCAAGGTTAGAGAATCGCATTCATTGTACATTAATATTTTAAAAATTTTGTGTAGTTAAGATTTTTTCGTATACGCTCCTGTCGAATATCAATCCAGTTTTAAACAGATCTATTTGACCCATAGATGGGATCCTAACAAGTACTTCCAAAGTAGACCTGGGAGTAATGTTAATGAAATGGTACTCAACACTCCTCAGAATTTCGGTACTGGAGCCTCACTACCGGATATAGTTTAGTGTTATACCCAGAAAATCTCCTTTTGGTGGTGGGGGGGGGAGCAGTACCGTTCAGTAGGTAGATACAATCAGCATATTCTAAGACTCGTCGACAGACCGGCGTGTTTTGTTTGTTTGTTTGTTTTTATTTTATTACTATGAATTTTTATGATTAAGCTTTCCTTGGTAACAGTCTAGAAATATATGGCGCCAAGTGAGAATCAAATGCACTAGTAATGGTCTACTAGACCAACTTCTTAATCATTATATCATACGAGGAACCCATGAAGTAGACTGAAGTGCTGCTCCGTCATGAGATTGAAACTCGAACTGCCGCTCCATAAATAGTTGTTTCCACCGGAGATTTTGCCTGCTTACTCCAGTGAAACCGTGTTGACATTGTTTAGCCTTCATACTATAGATTACTATAAACCTCTCGAGCTCCTTTCTTAGCGGCTGCTCTTAGAAAAAGAGGGCGTTACAGCTGTTATTAAGTTTGTAATTAATTAGGATTATTAATGTCACTGACGTTGTTAAATATTGCTCGAGTTTTGAGAAAAATCATGATTTTTAATCGGTAATGCTGGTATCTAAGACAACAATGGAAAAAGAATTTTTATGGCCCTTTTTTCTTCCTTTTTTCTTCAATTTTTTTTAATTTATTTTTTACGAGTGCCCCTATCAATCTACGGATACAAGAACATTAATTCTTTTTTCTTTGCTGAGTTATTCCCTTATTTTTTTTTTTTTTTCATTAATATATCCTCGTCAATGACTGATAGTCGTCCGTGCGTCGTGCGTGTGTGTCCGACACTATCCGTTATTGGCATGTGTCTGGCTGATATGTTTCACAATACAAGTGACCTTTGTGTGTCTTCAAAACAGCCTCCACCTCCCCAATCTCTTATAATCTGACGGCCTTCAGCAAATGTAACTCTTTATTTTGCATCCATCTTTAAGGGTTCTACTGGCTATGGTCATGGTGTTTTATTATTGTCAGTGATTCTTTTGTTCGACTCCATTTTTTCCCAGGCTTTTAATTCTTGCTTCTTCCCTTAGATTTTCTATATTTTCTTCCTACATACTTGTTCTTTCCTTCTGGATTTTTGTTTTCATCAGATCCCAATAGTCGTACCTAGTCGTCTGTCACACTAGAGTTTGTACACTAAGGGAGTGAAATTAAACTGAATAAAACATGACCCTCATCGTGTTCTTTGTTGACCTTTGTTCGAATTGCTTGGCATGTATTGTCTTTTGACATCTCTCGTTCGTGAGTTCTTCATATTTTTCCTTCCCCCCCGCCTCTCTCTCTCTCTGTTCCTCATCCTTAACTTTCTTTGAGATTCGCAGATCTGAATATGAAACGAAGACTTTTGTTAATAATGGTCGTTGTCTTATCGCGAAAATAAGGGACATTTATTGACTTGGCCCTTGTTAAACTTACAAGGCAGAAACTTTTATTTAAAAAGAAAATAAATGTAATGATTATAGTGAGGATGAAAAGCATAAGCTTGTGTTTACGGTCAAGTCAAGTCACACTGAATACATCGGTTTTATCGTTTTGGGCTGCTTAGGGAAGATCAAGTACCTTTTTTTTCTTTTTCGTTTTTAAACAAAGATTCGCTCTCAGCAAAACCATATTGGCCACTACTCAGTAAAGTGTTACAATGATATGGCAATATGAGATGTGGTAAATGAACAGAAAGAATTAGAAGGTAAAAATAGTAATATGAAAGTATGGACTGTCAGATTGACTAGAGTGTCTTATGACCAACTGTATTTTTTTTCATGTGGATGTGTATTTGTTTCACCGATTCTAAAACTAGATTGTTCTGTCAGCGAGGTTTAGAAATATGTTTACTGTATCCCCTATTAGGAATATCCTAGGTATAACACTAAATTGCATCTGATGGTGAGGCTCTAGTTCTGGAGAATGTGGAACACTTCTTCATTGACATTACTCCCAGATCCACTCTGACTCGGAGTAGTAGTACCTGTTAAGGTTTCGCCTATTAAATTAATCAGTATTCTATAGAACTACGAAAAATAGTTTTTATCGTGTGCGAAAAAAAATTTTAAGAAACAATTATATAAAAAATGTAAATATGAAGGTACAATTTCCTAACTTCTAGGTATAAAATAACTCTAGACAGGTTGAAATGCCATTAAAATTAATCTTTAACCAGAGAGTTGGCCGAAGTATCAACCAGGAAATTTTATTAACGGACATCTGTTACTTTTCTGTGGATATTTTTTAAAATTTAAAATTTGAAATATGAAGTAATTAATAAATAAAATTCACCCAAAGCAAGACCAAATTTGTCTCTACTCAGTAAAGGATTACGATGATATGACAAACTGATAAAAAGAATAATTAGTGTGTTAATTCGGTAATCTCAATGGATGAATTGATAGATTGACTTGTGCGTCTTGGTGTCAATAAGATATTTATTGAACATAAAAAAACTTGTTCAAAATCATATGCGGTTGTAAAAGATACATAGTTTATTCTATATCTCAGGTGTATTAGAAAGAAACTGTTTTGGGAAATTTGTGTCAAGAATAAAAGATAACAAAAAAGTATAGATGAGATTCGCTAGACTTGGTACTTTATTTTGAATAGCTTTCTTTCATTTTCCCCCTCACTCTAAACAGGGCCAAATTATCTATTACGCAGCAAAAGGTTACGATGATATGGCAATATGAGATGTGGAAACTGAACAGAAAAAAATCATTGATGTGTAGAGGTTGGGTGAAAATTGAAATTGTCTAATTCTAGTATTGTTTCAAGCAAAAACAAATATGGGGCTTGGAGCACTGGGTTTTTTTTGTTTTTTTTTAACTTGCTAACGGAGTAAAGACCTTTAACTGAAAACTTTATATACTTATTTACTGAGATATGGTTAATCCGACATAACGCCATAACAGGACACCTAGTGAGGATTAAATTCACTAAACGTTCACCGAATTTTTCTGCAAAACACGTTTGCTAATTAATCATCACGCTTTGATTTATTTACAATTGTTGTCTTAGTCTGTCATAAAGACACATGAATAGGGCATTCAATAAGATTCGAACCCGCTACACTAAGAGATAAGCTAGTTAGTTATTTTACCATAGAAGCACTCTAAAATATTTCTGAGACAATTTTAACACCAAAAGAAAACAATATGTGGTCTCAATTTTGAGGCGTTTATTTTATTTCATTTTATTTATTTATTTATTTATTTATTTTTTATTTTTTTACGTATTTGATAATATATTTGTTGCTTGTTTTTTTTTTTTTTTTTGTTGGGGTTTTTTGTTTTTATTTTTTTACAAATTTATTTCTTTTTCAGTTTTCTCCTTATGTAAAATAATTTTAGATTTTTATCAGTTCTCTCTCTCTCTCTCTTTTTACGTGCGTGTGTGATCACTTAACCATTAATTTTCATAATTTGTCATTCCTGTTTTTGTTTTGTTTTTTGTTCCATAACTTAAATGCTTCAATTTTCCTGAATTTATTTCGAGTTTTCCTTTTTTTTCTTTTTTTTCTTTTTTTTTTTTTTTTTACTTCTGTTTCTTCAATTCCATCATATAGTTTATAGATTTCTTATCATCATCATCATCATCATCATCATCATCTCGTTAGTTTTCAATTTTCTGAGTTTTTCATTTCTGGTTTTTGTTGAATTTCTTTCGTCTTTTCTTTTCTGTACTTCCCAAATTACACCCCACTTCTAGAAAAGAAAAACAAAAAGAAAAAACTTTTTCTTAATATGTACTTAAAAAAACAAAAAAAAAAACTTCTCTATTAATCGATTTTTATTTGAATCTTTATTTCCTTTTCTGACTCCCCCCCTCTCTATCAACCCTTATCACTTACACCTCCCTTGATTTTAAAGTCCACTGAACTCAACAATACAATCTTTAATATCCGCCCCTGTTACTCAGTGGTGGCCATAAAAAAAATCAAGCAAATAAAAAGCAATGTTCACAAAGTCAGACATGGCAGGCCGCACTTGTAAGAAAAACAAGACGATAGGGGTGTCGGAAACCTGTAAAAAGTTTTGCACCAGCTATAAATAAAGACCAATAAAGAAACTAATAAAATAAAATAAATCAACAAAATAACGTAGTCGAGGCTCTCTTAATTTTTTTTCTAAACCTCCAGCCACCAGCATATCATCTTATTTAATCAAAGATGAACAAGTATTAAGTGACAATTTCGGCCTCAGATTGACACAGTGCGTACAATGAACAAATTTCTTCCTTTTTGTATTCGTCAGCTTTTCAAATGAAAAGAAGTGGCTCCTTAAATTCTAAATTCTGTTCCTCCTTTAAGCCATGCCCCTGTGCTCTGCCCATTATCGCTGTCAACAGCCACTAGGGTTAATATATTCATTCCTGTCTGCTTGCAATAGGGGATAGCTAGTAGTTCTGGGTTTAGAGAGTTAGATTAGAGGCTATGAGGTATAAAATTCAAACCCCCTTTTCCATGATGTGGATAGGTCAAGTACTACACGGAAGAAGAGGGGGAGTACACCTCCCTAAGTTCGACGCAAGGGGTGGGTTATAATAGGGAATATATAAAAGAGAAATAAATCACAGAAAAATATTTTTTAAATCTTGTGTTAAAACCATTAACTTTGTAAAAGTAGATGTCCATATATATATATATATATATATATATATATATATATATATATATATATATATATATATATATATATATATATTTTTTTTTTTTTTTTCTTTTCTTCAGGGTTGGTAGATAATGAGTTTTGTGTGTTGTGTTTCACAGGTTCAAGGTATGTTTTTTAAATCAAACCTAGCTGGAGGGAGAATTTCCTCTTACTAATTTTGCTCTAATTTTAAATGAGAAATAAGTCAATTTTCTAGTTAAAAGATTAGCATGATGGGGAAAGTGCTGAAGATATTTTTTTTATTTTTTTTATTCAAATTGAATTTCTAATTTAGAAAAGCTAATAATATTCAAGTTAAAAAAAAAAAAAAAAAGCTTTAAAACTAATTATTTAAAAAAAAAAAAAAACCCTGCCTTCATCAATGCCTCCCCACCAATATCAAATAGAGATGATTGATTTTAATGGCATGTCAATCTATCTGGGGTTATTTTATCCCTAAATGTTAAGCAATCATGTACATTGAACACTTACATTGGCATTTCTTCTTTTTTTTTTTTGTAGTTTCTTTTTATAACATAGATATATCAGTTTCAATATCTTTGTTTAATAGTAATATACGAAGCTCTATGCTTCGATTTGGCACAAGGCCGAATGAATGGGGCACCCAATGAGACTTGAACTCATTCGTGTAGGTTTGCTAGTCAAGCTTGCTAACTGTTACACCACCAAAGGTGCCCAAAAAATTTCTTTGTTTAATGGTATTTCAGCCTTTACGAGTTATTTAATGCCAGAACCATCCTTGTAAAACAACAGTAGTGGTATGATTTAACCCATAGCTTGGGGTATAGAGGGGTTCATGCCTTTGCTAAGAATATTAGTCTGAAAGTGAACATCATTGTGTAACTGGAGTTTGAACTTGCTTACTACAATATCCCAGTGCAGCATGTTAACCATTACGCTACAGCCTAATTAACTGGGGCTGTAGAATACACTGACTGCATCTCTACAGAGTGGTAAGACCCCTCACTGAACGAGTGTCCTGTATATGACACTGGCCCTGTTGGCTGGGGCTGTAGAATATACTAACTGCATCACTATAGAGTGGTAAGTAACAAGTGCCCTGGATATGACACTAAACACTCTGATGGTGAAGCTCCTGCCTTGGAGATTTGGGGAATGTGGAGTGCCCCTTCATTACCATTACTCCCAGGTTCACTCTGGCCTGGATTGGTTGCATCTAATAGGACAAATAGAACTGTTTGATATTTAAACAGTATACAAACAAATGACTTATGTTAAATTGAATTATTAGAAATAGAACTGTTTTTACATTTAACTGTGTATAAACAAATGACTGATGTTTTAATTGAATTGTTAGTTATACATAGCAATACCTGGAACAATTTAACTGTGTGCTAACAAATAGAATTATCAGTGTTGAGTAGCAATACTTAAAACTCTTTAACTGTGTGCCTAAATTGAATTATTAGTGTTACATAGCAATGCTTGAAACTTTTTAACTGTGTGCAAATAAAACTATTGATGTTAGATAGCAATATTTGAAATCATTTCAGTGAGTTCAAACAAAGGATTAATATTGAATTGAACAATTCATGTTAGAATATCTGGAACCATTTAACTGTGTGCAAACAATAGCAATGGTTGATATGTCATAAAAACCAAACCAAATCATATATATTTAATATATATGTATAAAGAGGATTTGGCATTAAATAACCTGCAATGGTTGATATGCCGTAAAACCAAACCAAACCAAATGCTGTATATTTAATATATATATATATAGGATTTGGCATTAAATAACCTATAATGGTTGATATGCCATAAAACCAAACCAGACCAAATCCTATCTGTTTAATATATGTGTATAAAGAGGATTTGGCATTAAATAGCCTATAATGCTTGATATGCAATAAAACCAAACCAAACTAAACCATTTATAGTTATATGGAATTAAGTATTCTTATCTAATACAAATAATTTTCAAACAGATCTATTCCATCTATACATGACACTATAAACAGATGTTACCATTCAGTGTCAGTGAACCTAGTAATGAAGGGGTACTATGCACTTCCTAGATCTCTAAAATCTGAACCTCCCTATCAGATGCAGTTTACTAAATAAATGAAATCTAATTGTTGTATAGCCACAATATAACTACACGTATACATATACACAGAAACATAATCAACTGATAATGACGACTTCAATAACGAATGAATACACTTCTTTACAAAAATGTAAATCTCTCACATTTTATTTTTGAAAGGTGATGTTCTGTTGTGTGTGAGAGATGTGTGGAGACAGGGACATTGACCCAAGTTCTTCTCTTGAACATAGCAGCACTTCTTTTGCATCTTGGCTGGGGTTGCTCAACTGTGGGTCACTGAGGGCTGCAAAGCCCTCACTCTGCAAGCTGGTTCTCACACTGGCATTTCTGTCTCAACTGAACCTGATCCGCCCAGGCACCTGCTTATATTATTTTCAAACGGCCACCTGCTTCCGCTGTTCTTCCGCTTATTTACACAGGTGCATTTCTTGATTGACGGCTCTGTCGAGGGTCAATATATAACATAATGAATTACCTTAAGAAAATATAACTTTTTTTCTCCTACCTTTTATGATGAGTTATTACTGTTTTTTAGGGCTTTTTGTTTTGTTTTTTCTTGGGTAGATTTCCCACCCTGGTTTGAAGGCTATTATAGAAGCCAAATAAAAATGGAAATTTATCCTAGAAAACATTTTCTTGAGATGAAATTATATCTTGGCTTTTCCCTGTCTTAGACGTCAGCATGATTGTTGTTGTTCTATGTACAAAGACATCAGTCTTTGAAAACGCAGGTTATATAAGCAACTACTACCCGTGTGTTTCTTCATGGGACCATTTCAAGTTTGATTATGATCTTGTTGTGGAGTCAATAAATACGTCAATTCTTCAAATTTACTCTCTTGTCTTAGTCATCCTTGCCTCTTTTGTTGTCAATCACTTTATTTACAAAAGTGTGAAGTGCTAGACTTTTATTTGGTGAATCAATAGCAAGGAAATGGTTGTTGGTTTACTCGTGAACCAAGGTGCAATCTGAGTTGTTGTGCACTACTGATCTGCTTCTGCAGTAGATACTGTTACTTGTCTGGATATATCAGCATGCTGAGGTGCAGAAAATGGTCTACTGCAGGTCTGGAAATGCAGGAACTAGTCTGCAGGTCTGCTACAGGGAGAACTGGTCACCTGTGAAAAGAAAGTGGTTTACTGCAAAAAGAAATAACTCTTAAGAGTTTGGGATGAGGTTTGTCATTTAGTTCTGATAAGAACTATTTAAGAGAGCTGCAGTGATTGGTTGTTCCTGCATCGTCTGCTGACTGGAGTTAAGACTTGAGTTGCTACTAGAGAAGAATTGTCATGTCTTAAGTTCAATTCTATGTTCATATTCATTACAATGGATGAAGGAAGTAAGAAGGGTCTGCTTTGAAAATCAGCTTGGAAATATTTTGACTTTTACATGGACTGGAACATTGATCCATCACTGGTAGGTATTATGTATCTTTCTTAGGTGAAACACAAGTTCCTTTGGAAAAAGATTTCATATTCTTCATTACTGATGTAATGCCAAAAAAATGAATTCAGAACAAAATGAATATCTTGAAAGTAAAAAAAAAAAAAAAAAAATGTTGAATATCAAATAGTAGGGGGTGGATAGAATCTTTTTCAATTTTCCAAATATACTCAAAATGAGAGGAAGGAAAAAGACGTAAGAGATGGGATAAATGAAAATAATCATAACCAATGACAACTGGGGCTGATTTAATTTTCTTTGTAGTCTTAAAAATATAACTTTGAAATAATGGTAACTTCAGATGTTCCTTGTTTTCATTTTTATCTTTATATTTTCTTTGATTCAAAATTTTCTTCTACTTCTCTCTCCCCACCTACCTTCTCGTATTTTTCCACCTCACTTGCTGGTGATATTTTCACTTAGAAGCCTCTCTGATATTTCACTCTCCACCCACTATATACACCATGGTAACTGCAAAAACAACCACTTAGATAAGGGTTTCTTTATCTTTTGTAATTATTCCCCTACCCCTGTAATTTTTTGTGGTCTAGGGGTGGCAGGGAATACATTCTGTCCTTATTCAGGACCATTCTATTCCAGCTTTCATATTCTTGTGGTTTCTATCATGCAGGTTCTGTTCTCTGTTCCTGGTACAAATAGATGTTTTACCAATTCTGGTCCCTAGTAACAGCAAAAGCAGAAAATAAGAAAAATAAGTCCTGGCTAGATCTCTTCAAAAATGTTCGAAAATGAAAAAGAACAAAAAGAAAAACAAATCATTGTAACAAGAAATACAACGATCATTAAATAAGGGGGAAAGAGAGAGTGGGCAGAGATAAAACAGGTTAATAAGTAGAGAGAGTGAGGCAGGAGAGAGAAAAAAAAAAAACAGCTAATATGAGGTAGCTCCTTCATTTGCTTGAACAACTCAATATACAACATGGTATTGGATCTAAGAAGTGCTGCAGTCATTATGTGAATTATACGAGGATCATTAAATAAGTTTCCAGACTTTTTTTGTATGGGCACTTTTATTGATAGTACACATATGAAACTAGTCCTCTTTGAAGTAATCTCCTCCAGCTGCAATGCACTTGGTGTACCATTCTAACAACTTCTGGAAGACTCCATGGAAGTCCTTTTGTGTGAGCGTGCCAATGACCTTCGTCACAGCCTCTTTCATCTCCTCAGTTGTCGCATAACAACAGCCTCTGAGCTTAGGGAATAACCAAAAGTCACAGGAAGCAAGATCTGGGCTATAGGGATGGTGAGGAACTGTCTTGATGCCCATCTTGGTCAAATCGTCTGCGACAAGAATGGAGTTGTGGACTGGTGCATTGTCCTGTTGGAAATGCCACTGACCCGATTTGAGGAATGCTGGCCTCTTCCGACGGAATCTCTTCCTGAACTCCCTTAAAGCCTCAAAATAGTATTCCTTGTTGACTGTCTGTTCAGTGGGAACCCAGAGCACATAGATCATGCCAGTGCTGTCAAAAAAAGGGATCATCAAAAGTTTGTGGGTGGATTTGCTCTGTCTGGCTTTCTTGGGTCTGGGAGAGCCAGCATGCTTCCACTGGGAACTCTGTCTCTTGGTCTCTGGGTCATAGCAGTAGATCCAGCTTTCATCGCATGGCATTTTTTCAAGTTTAAAACACAATTTTATTGCATATCATTCTTCTAAAGTCCAGATTGCATTTTTGAAATTCCCCAGCTGTGACAACCAGGCTTTAGTAGGGTGTATTCCAATTCCTGCTGTAACTGTTCATTTGAACCTGAAATCATAAAGATTGGTCAATCATCTCATAAGATGTATAACAATAACAGTGAATTTTCAAGAGTCTATGACAATTTTAAATGCCTGTACAAAACAAAGTCTGGAACCTTATTGAATACACCACGTAGCTTACTTAATAATGAATATATATTCAATGTAGCTTACTTAATAATAGATACATATTTAATATAGCTTACTTAATCATCATCATCATCATATCGCGCTGGTAGCACGGATATCCCTGACCCTCTCTCGCCACTCCTCCCTATCGTTCATCGCCCTAGGTAGGTCTTCAGGACAACCACCCGTATCCTCACATAGCTGCTGAATGTATGTTCGTGCTGGTCGTCCTGCTTTTGCACGGCCATGTGTGGGGGTCCATAAGAGTAGATCTCTTATGAGTTCGTCCCTGCTTCTCCAGCAGTGTCCTGCATGTCTGGCTCGTCTAACTTGAATAGTTTTCGTGATAGGAGGCAGGTGGCCGTACAGTTGGTGTCTTGTGGGGTGTTGCCGCCAGGACTTGTTTAAGATTGCACGTAGCATTCTTGTGTAATTGCCGTCTAGCTTCTTCTCCAGCTGCTTTGTTAGCGTCCATGTAGTGCAGCCATATAGCAGTATCGATGTGACCGCTGCCTGGAAGAAACTGCGTTTCATTTTATCGGTTAGGTCTGATTTCCAGATAATCGATAGCCTATTGATAGCTGTCCACGCTTTCGCTAACCTCGTTTCAATGTCCTTTTCGGTTGATTCGACGCTGCTTCCTAGGTAAGTGAATTTGTCTACTAGTTTAAGAGGGGTTCCTTCTAGAGTGGAGATGTCCCCCGTTTGATTATAGCACATATATTCCGTTTTGTGTGCATTAACATAGAGGCCTATGTTAGCTGCTGCTCATTCCAAACTATGTAGTAGTGTTTCGGCTTGGTCAGGTGTATTTGCCAGTATCGCTATGTCATCGGCATAGTCAGCGTCGGTAATTGTTGTTGCGGGGTACCTTCTGCTTCTTTTCTTCACCAGTTCGAAGCCATTCTCTTTTATTGACAAAATAAAAGAGAATGGCTTACTTAATAATAAGTACATATTTTAAGAAAGCTTACTTAATAATAAGTACATATTTAGTATAGCTTACTTCATAATAAATACATATTTAAGATAGCTTACTTAACAATAGATACATATTCAATATAGTTTAGTTAATAAAATGAGTTTTATAATTCAAACTCGTATAATTTAATTGATTTTAAATAATAATTATTATTCCATTTCCTTTTTCTTTTTTCTTCCTCATTTATTTGATATCTCTTAACTTCTTTTGTATACCTTCTTACTGTTTTTTTTTTTGTTTTTTTCATTTTTGTCACTTTCTCTTCTTCCTTTATCGCTTCTTTTTTCCTTTTCCATTCACACTTTCTCTTGTGCCAAACTGTTGAAGCTCAAATCTAATATCTTATCAAAACAAAAAGCTTTATTTTGTCTTACAATCAATTTCATAATCTCTTTAATTCTTGGTCAATTTATAATTTAGATCCGTCAGCTATTTCTAAGATGGTAATCTTCCTGTTGATTCATTAACCTTTATCTCAGCAGACTTGATCTATCCATCAATAATGTCCTCTAAAACTCCCTAAAAAGTTTTTGTTATTTATGCTAGGGCAAGGTATAGCAGATGGACACACATGTAAACCATCGGATTTTTCTAGCAACTGATTGTTTGGCACCTCTTTTAAATCCTGGTAAAATGATTAGCACACTGCAAATATGTCCATCAAAATACAAAATTCTTATTGTAAATAAAACTGTTTAGTTAATCCGAGGGCTGAATTATGGTGTAAGAATAGTGTGTAGATAGGGTATTTAATCACCAAACTGTACGTCCCATATCCAACCCAAAGACTAAAGAACACGGTCCTGAATTAAAGCTAAATGTCACTTTTTATGAAATTTATATTGATTCTGTAAATAAGAGTGCTAGAAAATTGCTGCTCTACTGATATCAGACTTTGTTGTCAATCAAAACCTTCATCGATTAAAATGGTTTTAATAATAACAATGTAAGTGGAATTATAATGATCTGATTTTTGTATGTTATCATAGCCAAATTAGCAGATGCCTTGTTGGCACGACTTAGAATAGGATGACTGTATTTGCTGAAGATGAATTTGACCCTTTTGTAAAAAAAAAAAAAAAAAGATACTAAACTGCATCTAATAGTAATGATAAATCACAAGAATGTGCTATGTTTGTCAAACAGAACAGAAATCGAATAATTATAAAAGGTTTGGATAAGGGATGTACAGTTTGGAAGTTAAGTACATTTAAAGTTTCAAATAACTATTCTTAATACAAATAATACAGTTGTGTTATCAAGTATTCCTTCCAAATATTTTTAAACTGATCTACTTGACCCATAGATGGGACCCTAATATGTATCACTCCAGGTCATAGTGGACCTGGGAGTAATGGCAATGCAGAGGTTTTCTTCATTTTCCAAAGCCTCACCAGCATATGCAATTTAGTATCATAGCCAAAATACCTCTTTCTTTTTTTTTTTAGTGGGGGGAGGGGGTTTACCTTCTGTAGGGGATACAGTCTGTTCTAAACCCTGCTTGACAAGGTTTGAATCTGTTTTATTGACAGTTGTATGTGT
Organism: Sepioteuthis lessoniana; assembly: GCA_963585895.1. Classification (NCBI taxonomy): domain Eukaryota; kingdom Metazoa; phylum Mollusca; class Cephalopoda; order Myopsida; family Loliginidae; genus Sepioteuthis; species Sepioteuthis lessoniana. The sequence continues at coordinate 44,499 of CAUZXS010003853.1, read as the reverse complement.
TTTTTGTTTCTCATTAAACACCTGAATGATTTTTCTTCTACTGCAGGTGCCTCATCATTTAACAGGTGTCTACAGGTGTTTAATCTTATCAATAACAATATTAGCAGACTAATTTCTCATGCCTAATGTAATTATTCATTTGTTTTGGGCATTTTTTTATTTTTCCAATAACTTTTTTTGTTGTTGTTGGATGAAAACTCAATTTTTATTATCCCTACAACCATTTTTATTTTTTTATTTATCTATTTTTTTATTTATTTATTTATTTTATTTATTTATTTATTTTTTATCCCATCTCATATCTGAATTGCATTTCAGATTTGACAACTTTTGATTTCTATTCCAATTACACCTGTCTGCTTTTCTTTGGTCAATTGGTTCCATTATTTGTTGTATTAGTTGTAGTATTTCCATTTCTTTGATGAAACCTCATTTATTATTTTTTTTATTACTATTTCTCTCGGGTTTTCAGTAATGAAACTATGAAAAGAAATATTTGCCCAAAATTGATAATGTTTCACACAAAAATTCAAATACATTTAATAAAAGATGATATTCAGAGAAATAAAGAACATAGCTCTAAGGCTAATTTAGGGTGAATCCTAGTGGCTGACCGAATATAATCATTTAGGCACTTTCATAAGATAAGAAATAGGAGTTAAAATCTTCATCATGTCGTGCCACAAGCACGGATATCCCTGACCCTCTCTCGCCACTTCTCCCTATCATTCATCGCTTCTGGCAGGTCTTCAGGGCTACATCCCGTATCCTCGCATAGCTGCTGTACGTATGTTCAAGCTGGTTGTCCTGCTTTTGCTTGGCCATATGCGGGGGTCCATAGGAGTACATCACTTATGAGCTCGTCCCTGCTTCTCCAGCAGTGTCCTGCATGTCTGAAGGCTTATTCTTTATTTCTGATCCATGTTACTTGCTAATGATCATAGAATAATCTGAGAATAAAAAGCAACTGGGGAGAATCTCCATGGTGTAGCGATTAACTTCCAGGACTGTGGTCTTGGAGTGAGTGAGTCCAAATTCCAGTCAAACTATCACATTCACTTTTGGACAAATACTCTTGGGAAAAGTATAAATCCCTTCCCCCACCCACCAGCTGTGACTGTCTTTCTTCAAGAATGGCTTTGACATTAAATAACCCACAAAGGTTGATATGTCATTAAACAAAGAAACCAAAGCCAAAATCAACTGACATCAAGATGAAAGAAATACTCATACAAATTAATGATAATTATTCTATTATGATTTTGTTAAGATAAAGAAATGTGTATCTTTCAAAAATAAAAATGGGTGATATTTTTTAAGATAATCTGAAAGTTTTGTGGAATACTATTTCACCTGAGGATCAATAACATGAAACTGAGTCGTGAGTATGTAACCTGTTTTTTCTTTTTTTAATCTTATTTTACACTTGAAATATATTGTAATATTGGTCTGCATTTTTTAGTATAGATTTTTCAGATTTAAAAACATTTTTAGTGTTAAATTTTAATCATAATTTTATATATATATATATCTCGCATAAATACACATTCTAGTTCTATTTTACCCATAGATAGAACCCTATCAGGTGCTACCACTCCAAGCTGAAGTGGACCTGGGAGCGATGGCAATAAAGGGGTACTCCACATTCCCCAAAGTTCCAGCATTACTGGAACCTCACCATCAGATTGTTTAGTGTCATATCCAGGATACTCATGGGGGGAAGGGCTTACCCCTCAGCAGAGAAGCAATTGGTGTAATCTTCAGCCTTAGCCAACTGTGCAAACATGTGCACATGCCTATGCAAATATGAGTGTCGCAGAAAAGACTTTGTATTTTTGTTTGGCACGTAAATTAATTTGACCGTTATGGTCGTCACATATTTTCACCCAATGAGGATGACTTATCCTATTCAGCCCGGACCATTTTCCCGGGCAAAATAAAATTGGTGAAAGCCCACCAAACTATCTCTTCCTTAGAACCTTTCAAGCAGGACAGACGTACTTTCTGTCCGCTCCCTTCATAGCAGCAGAATCACAACACCATGAGGAAAGCCGTTTAATTTATGGACCTTTGAGTCTACCCTCTTAGACCAAGGTTTCCCAGTTGAACACGAATTAGATGCATTTAATCCACCACTTACAGGAACGCTTTTATGTCGCCTCTAACTTTTGCTATGTCTACAGCGATGCATAATTCCACTCAGACATTCAGCTACTTCATTCCTGGACAACCTTTTCTGGAGACCTTCATGCCTCTCTCCTACAGCAACCAGGACCACACACTTATGGGTCACAACATCATTCCTGTCCTTAAACAGCAAACAAAATTTTTGCTACGTCTACAGTGAAGCGTATCCCACTCAGATAAGTAGCCAATTCCATTCTACTTCTCTATTTTGGAAACCTTAATTCTTCACTCCAAAATCTACAGGACTACCAACAACTGGCCACATGCCAAATGCCTGCTCAACCCTTTTATACCTGTTTTCCTTCTCATTACGACAACCAGTACAAAGGCTAACTCTCAACTCAAGCCTTTATTAAACTTCTAAAATTGAAAACCTTACGGCATCTTCATTATTCTCCCTTTATTTTCCTTCTAATATAACAAGGAGGTAACATAACCTCCAACCATTATATGAGCATACAGAATAAACGCAGTAGATATAAACAGCGGTCAGACATCATCTTGCATGTGTTATCAATGCTCCTGTCTGACTTCAACTGAGACCGTATACCTCAGTCTCAGCCGACTCTGCATGTTCATATTTGCTTGTTGTAATGGTGTTTTAAGTCAACTTTAGAATATGACTATATTTATATAGCACTCAGTAAGAGACAAACTCCCTTGCAATGGTTTGCCAGGGTAGTACATTCATCATTACTCTACTGTTGACAAGGCTGAGAACGTGCTGATTATATCTCCTGTTGAGGGATAAGTAATATCCTGCATACAACACTAAACTGCATTTGATGGAGAGAGTCTAGTTTGGGAACTTTTGGGGAGTGTGAAGTATTTCTTCATTGTCATTACTCCCAAGTCCACTCTGACCTAGAGTGGTAGTACCTGTTAGGGTCTGATCTATGGCTGGAGGTCAAATAGATCGGTTTAAAAATTATTGATATTCAATAGAACCATGTGCAAAAGAAAAATCTTTAAAAAAGCTTAAACAAGTACACAAAAATGTAAATATGAATATGCAATTAACACAGTTCCCTAACCTCTAGGCATAAAATAACCCTAGTTAGGTTGATGTGTCATTAAAATCAATTACTCTACTATAGGTATGTTTTCTGGAAATTAGAAATGTTTTGCTTTCACCTCAAATGAAGTGAAAACTTTGCTCTTGTCAGCTTCCCACTGGAAAATGAAGATATTAATATCTAAAACTGATTTTTTTTTTGTTATCTTTTGATAGTTTAAATTTTTTTTTCTCTTTTTGACTCTAAATGACCATTATATTTGGTATCAGTGCGCTAGAAAACCACATTTTTACAGAAATCTCAGAGGAATTTTATTTTTATCTCATATTTACATCTGTTTGTTTCTCAAGTCATGTTTTTATTTATTTATTTATTTTCTTATTTTTTAGGTTTTTTTTATTGGGGAAGGGGGCTCAGAAGATTACTGTTCCCAAAATTGAAAAATTGGTATTCCTTATGCTATTATTTGTCTAATATTGTTTTTCTATTTTAGAAATAATGGCTGATAAGAGAGTAAACAAATACAAAAAAAATGAATGGGTGGGGAAAGCAAAATAAAATTTTATTTGGTATCTTTTCAACTTTTATTCAATTGTTCATTTGTGTTTCTTCTGTTCATCATTTGCAGATGAAATTATCCATATTATTTCAATATTTTGAATCTTTGTAAATATTTCTTTTTGCGGTTATTTTACTTGTGTCTATTTTAGCTTGATTCTATTTTAATTTTGAATATTTCCATCTCTTATTTTTAAGCAGATTGCCTTGTAAATTGTTTTATATTTTTCTAAAATATTCAGTATATATTGTTTGTATTTTGTGAATTCAGGTGTACATTGGGTCTCTATTGATCTTTTCTTTTGTCTCCTGAGGGTATAACTTGCAAATTAGATAAGAAGTTTCAATGTAGACATGGACAATTACTATTGGGTCTTGTTTTCATTCAAGTTCACTCTTGTAAGACATAAATCATTTATTTACATAGACAAATGTGATATATATATATATATATATATATATATATATATATATGTGTGTGTTATCCAAAAGAAGCACTTGTTTCAATTGTTCCTTTTCCAAGTAGTTTTCCTGAGTATGTACATAGTGAATTCACAAAAGGTAACATCAGCAGCATCATCATCATCAAGTCACTCTGACAGCAAAGAGTTCCTTGACTCTCTCTCTCACCATCCATCCCTATCGTCCATCTCTCCTAGAAAGTTTTCTAGGCTGTATCTTGTGCCCATACAGAACTGATGTAAGCCTTTGCTGGTCGGCTAACACTAACACATCCATGCGCAGGAGTTCATTAGAGAATGTTGCTTATGATTTCATTCTTGCTTCTCCAGCTGTGCCTCACATGTCTTGTTCATCTTACTTGAATGGTTTATTAGATGGGAGGCAAGCGGCCATACAGCTACTGTTTTATGCATTGTTACTTCTAGGATTTGTTCAAGACGGCATACAGAATTCTTGTGTTGTTCACATCTAGCTTTTTCTGTTATATTAGAATCCATATGGTGTATCTATATCATAGTATGGACAAAACTACATCCTGGAAGAATTCCCTTTTTACTGAAGAAATTAAACTTCCATACGATCAGTTGTGTATATATATATATATATATATATTCACACAAACACACTAAAAGTAATTAAGACCTCACCTTTTTACTCCTGTTTCATAACTGGAATGTCCCCATGGTATGGTGTCTAATGTGCTGGACTGTGATATCATGGTAAGGAAATTTGAACTTCAGTTAGGCTATTAAATTCACTTTTAGACTAATGCCCTTGAAAAAGGTATAAACCTTCTTATTCTTTCCACTTATGGGTTAAATCGTACCACTCCTGTTCTTTTACAAAGATAACTTTGACATTAAATAACCCACAAAGGTTAATATGCCATTAAACAAACAAACCAAACTCTACTATTCTATAGAAGAAAAAAGAAACTTCTAGTGACGAAACACTGATAAGAAAGTGTGATTTTAATTACTTCTAGTTTTTATACTGTATTTGAACACGATTTAATAGATTGGTTTTTCTTTTATATATATATATATATATATATAGAGAGAGAGAGAGAGATTTTTCCTTTTTTGTTAGTCCAATAAGAGAAAAGGAAATATAAAATGAATAGCCACCTAAAGATGACTATCAAGTCAGAAATACGTGTAGAGCAAAGTTATAAAAAATAAAATTTAAATTACCAACTTCACTCATGGACCTATTCATTTTATTATATATATGTCAGTAAAGTAGTTTGCTTATATTTATGAATAAAGAGTGCTCAATACAAGTGATCATATATTAACTTAATTTAAATACAATGTAGACTCAGTCCTATTTACAATCATACATTTTATATATATATATATATATATATATATATATATATATATATATATTCTTTTTACTTATAGAGTTTGATCAGAATTAATAACTGATAAGAACTTGTCCCTTGGTTATTGTTCTTGCCATAGTAGCTTTCAATTATTCACACACACACACACCATAAGTCATAAAACTGTCTGTATACATAATTCTGTATTCACTTATGTATAGTCATACTCTGTTGTTTGTCATTAATTGGTCCCAAAAGCCATGATGTAACCTGGTTTTTGACATAAATAAGACATAATGCCTTAAAATGAGAACATTATACAATCAAAATATTATTCATTACCAAATTGTACACTATTGAAACTCTGTAACCAAAAACAGATATATTTTGCTATCCAAAAATGAATGCATCCCTTATATATTGTGCAATTCTATTTCTGATAATTGAATTATCGCAATCTTTTTTTTTTTTTTTTTTTAAATTATTTCAAATGATGTCGAGTTTAGTAATAAATGATACCTTACATCTGTTTTGATTATATAACATCCTTCTAGGAAAAAATCCTTGTATCGTTAGTTTAGAGGCAAACTTACATATGCTGTGGCATAGAGAGAGAGAGAGAGAATTTATGTCTTAAATATTCATCAACTTTGAAAATGGAATTGGTTAACTGAATTTAAATTTTAACTTTAGAAAACTTTAAATTCTTTCATTTTCCTTCGTCACCAGAATGATACATGGCAGACTACAAAAGCAATTCAATCTTCCATAGTTTTGTGACAAAATAGGGCTGTTCTATCTTTTGTCAGCCTTAGCAGATGGAAGTCATATTTGTCGATCTTTACCCAATCTCTCTACCACAGGCAGAATATAACACAAGGTCAGTTTTTAAGCAAAGAATAGTTAATTTTAAATTTATTTTTCCTTTTTGACCGGTTGCTATACCAAGGCTGAAGAGTCTAGCCTACTATTTACCCATAGCTGAAGGGGCTGGAAAAGAGAATGATTTATGCCTCACCCAAGAGCGTAAGCACAAAGTGAATCACAAACACGATTTGAACTTGAAATGCCAAGTCCGTTTCCTCCGACGATAATCATTACACGACAAGCACCTCCACCGTGATTTTGATCTGAGGAAATTTGGCCCTATATCTTTGATAAAATTGGTGACCTTAGTTGAGGGTGACCCAAAGGCTCCCTTTTCAATGTCTACTACACTCAGGTATAGGGGAGAGCACTACTCCATTCCCTGGATAGCTCTACTTTACCCTTGATCCTTACCTTACAGTGCTGAGTGTGAAGCAAGGTGGCATCAAGTAGCATTTTTTGAGTCTTTGGTATGACTTATTCAGACACACACACAAACAAAAGGAACCATGATTGATTTCAATATTTTGATAATAATAAAGAAAAAAAGATACTTTTTAATTCAAATAAACTTAATGAAAAATATATTAAAAAAATAATAAATCAATAAAAGTATTCTTAGTTAAGTTTATAAAATTTCCTTTCAGTTTTAAAGGTAAAATACACAAAACAAGGTCAAGTTTTAAGCAGAAAAGCTCATCAGTATGGTTGAGGCCAGCCACATTTGTATGGTCAAGCTGTTAAATATGATGTTGTGCCCGTGGCGTAAAGGTTATCATCGTAGGAACTGGGCACGGCGACACTAGTTCAAATCCTAGATGAGACTAATTGCATTTCACATAGCACTTATACCCTTGGGAAAGGTATGAATCCAATTATTCTCTTTTATGGGTAAATAGTTGGGTAGACTGGATTCTTCAGTTTTGGTGAGGCAACTAGTCTAGAAGGAAAATTCTGAATTCAAGCCTGTTAAACTCCACTTAAAAATTGACCTTGTGTCATATCCTGCCTGAACGGAGGGGTTGGTAAATATGTATAGTGTTGTCTACATTTTATACTGCTATTTCCCAGTTTATCAAAAATTTTGGCCTATAGTAAATGATAGTCTTCTTTTTTTCTCTCTCTCTCCTTCAGTCACCCTCCTTCTCTGTCTCTCTCTCCTCCACTCACTCTCTTCACTTCAGCTACCCTCCTCCCTCTCTCTTTCTCTCATAGATGATAATTGTAGTGTTATGTACACTTGTAGGTAGGTGCAAACCAAGTTAACATTTTATTAAACTCAAAATGTTAATTCTTGTAGGATTTTCGAGTTTTATTTTTGTTTTTTTCCTTAAAATATTCTTGCCTGGGTATAACTGTAAACTGCATCTGGTGGTGAGGCTCCAATTCTGGAGAGTATAGAGTACCATTTTACCTAGTTACTCTTGTATTCACTTTAACCATGAGTGGTAGTACCTATTAGGGTCCCATCTATAGGTTTAATAGATCTGTTTAAAAAAATTTTGTATGAGATAGGAATGCTTAATGCTATATAATGGACTATTCTTTTTATATAATCATTGATGGTGTTTATCCAGTCGGCCAGTATTCCTAGCAAGGGTGTTTGGAATTTCCGCCCTCCTAGCAAAGGCCAGCAAGATTCACTTGCCCTCAGAGGGTCATCTTCCCAGGTTATACCTGCTTTGAAGGACCAAGTTTATTACTTGATGCTTTTGGAGAATTACATTACAATAAATGGCATATCAACCTTAGTGAGTTATTCAATGCCAAAGCCATCCTTGTAGTTGGACAGTAGTGATACTGTTAGCTTTTAGCTGGGAGTTTAAGGGTTTTCATACCTCTCTCAAGAGTATATGTGTGAAAGTGAATGTAATAACATGACTGAAGTCTGAATTCACTTACTAAAATGTCACAGTCCAGCACAGTAACTGCTATACAATGGTGGCTCCTCAATGAACAATCAGCCCCAGCCAACTGGGTATCTCTGCAGAAGGAGTAAAACGCCCCCAATGAGTATCCTGGATATGACACTAAACAATCTGATGGTGAGGCTCCAGTAATGCTGAATACTCCTTCAATGCCGTCACTCCCAGGTCAACTCTGGCTCGGAGTGATAGCTCCTGATAAGGTCCTATCTATGGATCAAATAGAACTGTTTGACATTTAAACTGAGTGCAAACAAATGACTTATGCTAAATTGAATTGCTAGAAATAGAACTGTTTGATCATTTCAATGTGCATAAACAAATAATTGATGTTTAATTGAATTGTTACAGATACATAGCAATACTTGGAACTATTTAACTTTGTTGACTTTTGCTAAATTGAATTGTTAGAAATAGAACTGTTCATCAATTTAACTTTTTATATCTACAAAATGTGTTTACAAATCATATATATTCAATATATATATATATATATAAACAGGATTTGGCATTAAATAACCAAAAATTGTTGATATGCCATAAAACCAAACCAAATGAAAGTGAATGTAATAAAGTGATTGGAGTTTGAATTCATTTACAACAATGTCACCGTCGAGCACAATAGCCTCTACACAATGGTTATTCCTTCCAAAACAATTGATTATCAACAAATACAAGTGCATTTTTTTTTTTAAATACAAGTGAATATTTAAAATACATTTATGATTTCTATTAAACATTTACAAATGAATTAGATTTTAGCATTAAATAACCCATAAAGAGTTGATATGCCATCACTGTAGTGAAAATTGGGTTGAAAATCACAACTCACCTCATTGCAAGCGTCAGCGCATATGCTCTGCATGCAAGATATATTTTTTTGATAGGAAAAAACTTGGCTGCTCTGAGCGAGCTTATATTGCAAATGGTCACATATTTTCATGCCGACAGTCATGTAAAACCACGGAGAGTGAAGACGTGCATGCAAATGAGGGCCGGCAGAGAAGAACATAAAAACAACATCGTCACTCAGTGTCTTTCACGTTTTTTGCGTTGAACACGAATTGATAAGAGGAGAAGCGGTGGTCAGTGTAAAGAGATGTAGAGGATAATTGTCGAATACGAAAGGAGGTTTTTGGTCAGACATCACAATTAATTTTGTCATTGTGAGATGTGACAACCGCTCAACCAGGCACACCACACCAATCAAAATACTCTAAGATGAGTTTTGTCCTAAACTTTTGGAATGGCAAAAGTTTTAGAATTTGGTGTGATATTCAAAGCAAAAAATACTTTCATATGATTTTTTTTTCAAAAACGATTTGTCCATCTAATGTCTTTTTATTTCTTGTTTTTCTTTTTTATTCTTATTCCTCAAACTTTGGGGTAGCCCAACATGTGCACATATGCTTTGACAAATGTCAATCTTGTTCTAAGTAGATATGAACTCTCCTCCCTAGAATAAAAAATGTTGAGATAAAAAAAATCATTCTTTATCATCCAATATTCAAAGAAAGCATCTTGTCTAATTTGTGATAAGTTGGTTAAGATTTGCTAAACAAATTCATTCACTCACTATACATTCAATTCAGCCTGTCAAAGTAACTTAGAATATACTGACTGTTCCTCCTGAAGAAGGATAAGATATCTCCTCCAAAAAGGGTGTTTTGGATACCACACAAAACTACATCTGATGGTGAGGTTCTAGTTCTGGAGATCTGGGATGTGTAGAAGATCCAGTTATTGCCTTGACTCACTGGTCAATTCTGACCTGCAGTAGTTGTACCTGTTGGGCTTCCATCTATGGGTCTAATAGATCTTTTGGGCTTCCATCTATGGGTCAAATAGATCTTTTGGGCTTCCATCTATGGGTCAAATAGATCTGTTAGGCTCTCATCTAGGGGTCTAATAGATCTGTTAGGCTTCCTTTTATAGTCTAATAGATCTGTTAGGTTCTTATCTATGGGTCAAATAGATCTGCTAGGCTCGCATCTATGGGTCAAATAGATCAGTAAGGCTCTCATCTATGGGTTAAATATATCTGTTAGGCTCCCATCTCTGGGTCAAATAGATCTGTTAGGCTCTCATCTATGTGTCAAATACATCAGTTTGGCTTTCATCTAGGGATCAAATAGATCTGTTAGGATCTCATCTAGGGGTCAAATAGCTCTGTTAGGCTTCCATCTATAGTCTAATAGATTTGTTATACTGTCATCTATGGTTCAAATAGATCTGTTCGGCTTGCATCTATTGGTCAAATAGATCTGTTAGGCTCGCATTTGTGGGTCAAATAGATCTGTTAGGCTGTCATCTATGGGTCTAATAGATCTGTTTGGCTCTCATCTAGGAGTCAAATAGATCTGTTAGGCTTTCATCTATAGGTCAAATAGGTCTGTTAGGCTCTTATCTAGGGGTCAAGTAGATCAGTTAGGCTTCTATCTATGGGGATCTGTTAGGCTCTCATGTAGGGATCAAATAGATCTGTTAGGCTCCCATCTAGGGGTCAAATAGATTAGTAAGGCTCTCATCTATGGTTCAAATCGATCTGTTCGGCTCCCATCTAGGGGTCAAATAGATCAGTTAGGCTCTCATCTATGGGTCTAATAGATCTGTTAGGCTCTCAACAATGGGTCAAATATATCTGTTAGGCTCCCATCTAGGGGTCAAATACATCAGTTTGGCTCTCATCTAGGGATCAAATAGATCAGTTAGACTCTCATCTAGGGGTCAAATAGCTCTGTTAGGCTTCCATCTATAGTCTAATAGTTCTGTTCGACTTGCATCTATGGGTTAAATAGATCTGTTCGGCTCACATCTATGGGTCAAATAGATCTGTTAGGCTCCTATCTATGGGTCAAATAGATCTGTTTGAAAATCATAAATACTTGATAGGAATGTATTCAAAATAAATAAAAAACAACTACAAAGAAAATATAAATGTGAACAATCAGTGAATGCGGTTTTATAAACCCTGGGCATTGAATAATACTAGACAAGTTGACATGCCATTAAATTCAATCATTCACTCGACGTGGTATTTGATGGCATATAAGAATCCCTGCTTTAACAATTTCATCTGTGAATATTAAGATAAAATTCTAGGTGTTTATATTATTAAGTATTTGTTTTTCTCCACCCGAGTATCAATTCTCATAATTAATATAATAATGACGATGATGATATTTGAATAAGTGATTTTATGATAGAATTCATTTCAGTACAAATAATAGTTGTCTTTGGTATTTGGTTAAACATTAATTAACCTGTTCTCATACCATACATAAACTTTAAAAGGAAAATAAATAAATACATACTACAGCAAAGACAACAATACTGGAACAATAATGAAAATAATAAATTATTAGAATTTAAACTCAAATCTTCAGAAAAAACTGAAAAGAGGAAATTACATTGTTGAGACTCCAGAAAGGTCATACAAGGATAACACACTCTTATTTATTCAAAGGAAAACAACAACCAATGTGTTATGCATGCCAGACCAAATACACTGTGAAGCACATTCTCATTGAATGTATCGACCTAGCTCATATAAGAAAAACCTTCTATAGTGCAAACAATATGAAGGAACTGTTCCAAAACACTGAAATAAATAATGTGATATCATTTCTAAAAACAGTGAAGTTATACACAAAAATCTAAAGAAATTTACAATAAGACCAAATTACTTCTATAAACCCCTTTCTTTACTAGATATATTCAAACAAACTGATCCCTTCCCTAACCTGTTTCACAAAAAAATTTTTTTTTTTTTGATTATGATTACCTACAAATAAACTCCTAATAAAAAAACAAATAACCTACTATTTATCTAAAGTTTATCATTAATTCCTAAAACCTCTCCTTTGAACTTCTTTTCACACTTATTTTCCTTAACTTGATTTGGCATTAAATGACCAATGAGGTTGATATGCCATAAAACAAAACAAACAACCTGATCTCTTAACTATACATACCCAGGCTTATTTTTAAGATGTTTGAGGGAAAGTGAAAAGAAGATGCTGATAAAACATTATAATTTTGTCAAAAGCTTACCAGTATGAACGCAAAAGAGACCTACAATTGCCTGAGTATGTATTTGTCAAAGTTCACATTCAGGTTTTCTCATTAGCAGTAGAAAAGTTGTGGTATCTTCAGATATGGGATTTTTGGCAAATCTGCTACATCAGGGATCTCTCCTCCCATTTCTGGTCAATCAGTAAGCAGGCTACTCTTACCAAGACTCACTGGGTCATCATTAGAAACGATCAACATGTTTTTGAGAGATTCATTCCTTCAGCAAGCTGATGAAGAATTACACCTAATATTCCCACAACCCCAACACATCCCGGTAATATTTTTCTATTGGAATAAAACTTTAAGAAATATCTACCAACCCTTTTTTATAAGCTGGATTTGACAAAAGATCAATTTTTAATCAGTTTAACAGGTTTGAATTCAGTTTATCTTCTCCTAGACTGGTGGCCATACCAAGGTTAAAGAGCCCAATCTTCCCTTACTATTTTCCCATTGCTGGAGGGAAAATATTTTAGTGCATACATTTCCTAAGATTATTTGCACTATGTGAAATGCAAACAGCCTCGTCCAGGATTTCAACTCGGGCTACTGAGTCTATTTCCTTTGCATTGTGAGTGCCTTTGAAATTTATAATTTAAAAAGATTTTTCATTCCTTTACTCGGCTTATGGTTGTCAATTCAAATAGTTTTAGTGTCAGTTTTTACATTGAATGAAATGTTTCTTCAACTTCCTTTTACCATTCAGTTTAATCATCAAATTTCCACCTCCTCCACCCCACCCAGAAATATCTTATTTATTCGTGCAGAAACTGACTAAAGCAACAAAACATTCGTTAACATTTAAACACTTCTCTTTTTCTCCTTTTTTTGATGCTGAAAAATAAGTTCATATTTTAAAAAGGAAGTTACTGGTATAATGAGTATTGTTTTAGGAAATGGATAAGTTGACCCAAGTCCAAATTCTTGACCAAACTGTTTGTATTTCACTTCATGCTAATGCACTTGGGGGAAAGGCATGAATCCATTTCTTCTCTTCAGCCCCACCCCTCAGTTATGGGTAAATAGTAGTGCAGACTAGGCTCTTTAGCCTTGGTATAGCAACTAGTCTTGGAGAAAGAATACTGAATTTAAACCTTCACTACTCCACTGAAAAATTGACCTTGTATCTCATTCTGCTTGTGAGGGAGAGGTTGGGTAAATACATACTGGTGGTAAAAAAATGGATTATATAAAGTTCTTCAAATAATGGAATTCAAATAAAAATCATTATTATAAATTGCTATCTAGTAGAAAAGCTTTTACTGTGAGCAATTGGTTTGTTTGAAGGACATATTAGAATATAATTTTTTTTTCTTTTTTGTGAGCAATAACATTGACCAGATATTTTGCTGAATGTTACAAATGCAAAACCAGAGGTGGGATTGGGAGTTCTTCTGCATTCAATGTATTCTCCAGACTTGTTTCATTTGATGCAACCTTGCTTATTGAAGGAATCCCCATGGTGTAGTGACTAACGTGATGCACAGCAACTGCATAGTGGGTTCAAACTCCAGTCACACAATTACATTCATTTTCTGACTTATACCTTTCTCAAAAGGTATGAACCCTCTTATCCCTTCATCTATTAGTTAAATAGTACCACTGTTCTCCTTCTACAAGGATGGCTTTGGTATTAAATAACCCACAAAGGTTGATATTCCCATAAATAAAGGAACCAAGCCAACCATTACTTATCTGATTTGTGGTTCCAACAAAACCAGATTTATTCTTTTATGAAGGAAGATACAGTTTAACAGAAAATCTGTGAAAATACATCGATATCTAAATTATGAGGTTATGAATTTATCTGAATAAAAGATTTTTTTTTAATGCTGGAAACTTTTTGATATTTTATTTAATATTTTCTTTTGTTTCAGACTAAGATTGATATAAGTACAAAGAGCTGACACAATGCCAGACTCTCCAAACTATAAACCACCAACACTATCGCCACCTTCAGTACCAGTAACCATGGCTTCAATATCTAATATTGGCAGACCACTTTCTTCTTCGAGTTCAGTTCTAAACAATGCAGGTAAGACATTAGTTTCTTATAATTACTTTGTATTCTTTTTACTTGAGAATAGCATAATGTTTAAATCATGTAGATACTGGATGCTGTGAAACTTAGTTGATAGGGACAGATGGTGAGAAAGAGTCAGGGGAATCCATGCTGTTGGAATGATTTGATGTTGAAACCAATTTTTTCATCTCCAATCAACTTTTTGTATAATTTGTTCCTATACATAAAATTTTCAAGTTATGGGTTATGTTTACTTTGTTGTTTTTTTTCTATGAAAGACGCTTTTCTAAAATAGTATTTAGATTGTGTAACAATTTCTTCCGTTATTGTTTGACAACTTAATACTTGGGAATTGGACTAAAATAGTTGAAGGTGGTTAGACATTGGACTAAAATCTATTTTTTATATAGTTGGTTAGATTACCTGAAATTGAGTCTAAAGATTATAACTCAGAGCCAAGTTTATCTTTCTGTTTTCAGTCTTATAAGATTAACACCTTTGCTTTGTAAATATCAACAACACTTAATCATATTCAATTATTTGAACCCATAATTTTGATATCTCAGGATAAGTACTACTTAGATTATGCAATGTGGTGTAAAGCCAAAACACTAGAGAGAAATAGACTGAAGATGAGATTCTCTCCTTCCCCAAGAAAGGTAACCTTGGAATCACTTTAAAAGCATAACTCTAATAGTCAGAGCTGCTAAGGTTGAAAATGTCCTGCTTCTCAGTTATATCTCGTCTGAAGTTGAGGAAATTCTTAGGAAAAATCAAAATCATTTTCTGAGAAACTTAGTCAGAATCTGCGAAGTTATGAATATGAGTCAAATCATTGAAGTTTATGCCAAAAATTTTGAGACAATGCTTGTTTGTAGATTTCTGCAAGGCATTTGATTTCATACAGAAAGAAAAAATTAATCAAATACTGCTAGCATATGTGGTCTCCCCAAAGAAACTATTATCACTATAATGATGATGCTCTACCAAAACATGAAAGCAATGGTTCACTCACCCAATGTTGATACAGTCTTCTTTGACATTGTTGCTGGAGTCTTGCAAAGAGATACAGTAGCCCCTAAATTACTGTTGACAGATATAATAAAAGAAAATGGTCTCACACTAAAGAAGCAGACAATATCATGTTGAGACTATTACAAATGCTGACTATGCAGATGATCTAGTGCTTCTTGCAAATACACTTGCACAAATTGAATGTAAGTCGTTTAGCCTGAAGCAGGCAGCAGAAGGTATTGACCCTTGTGTGAACTAAGATAAAACCAAGTTCATGTATTTTAAACAAAAGGAAGTAATCTCCACATTAAATAGCAATCCTCTAAAATTAATCGACAAATTCACATACCTCAGTAGCAATATCTCATCTACTAAAAAATTATTTCAGACTTGAGTACTATTTTTCTACAATAAATCAGATATTTCAGACTGAGTACTATTTTTCTACTATAGCCTGATGTATAAGTAAGTTAGCAACCGTAGTTGTGGGAGACTCAGTCTCCCTCTTCAATAGCTACTACACCTAGGTGTAAAGGAGAGCGCTACCCCTTTCCCTTAATTGCTCCACTTTACTCTTGATACATTCCTTATAATGCTGAGTATTAAGCAAGGAGGTATCAAGTGCCATTTTTTTGAGTCTTTGATATTACTTGACATGGGATTGAAACTTGGTCTCCCAGGCCTTTGGCAACCACTCTACTCACTTGGCCAATGGGTCGTATATACAGTAGAATATTTTTAATATTGTCCTACTGATAAATAACATGTTAGAGAGAATTCTAGAAATACATTAGTAATCAAGTTCTAGGGAGTGCCTGTTATGTATGATATAGGAAATTCCAAAATACAAATGAAAAAATTAGCAAATGAATTAAACAGATTTCTTTTTTCAATGGTAGAATAAGAAAATTCCTTGATGTGAAGTTAGAATGCTTACAATAACTTGGACTTGGGAGGGAAGATAAGTTGGATGATGTGAAATTGGAATAAAATTTCTGGGCCATGCTTTTTTCAACTTTTTTATTTATTTTTGCTATCTTCAGTCTCTTGTTTTTTGATTTAGAACCTCTCCTGTATCTTCACCAAATTGTAGCAACCAAAGTCTTTAGCAGTCCTTACCACCCAGAACTTTCAACTTTGACTGTGGCTTTATAAAGTATAAATAATTTGTTGAAATTTTTTTATCTTATTAAAGTAATAAATCTTAATTCCTATGAATTTATTTTTTTCTGGCTGTAGAACATGAATAAACAAATAAGATAATAATCTTCTTTAAAGGGTATTTAAGTTCATTTTCCCCTGGGCATAAGAAACCCAAGGGCCAGCCCTCATAATTAAACCATAATTAGCACCAAAGAAGGATTTCTACATCTACCATTTTTTTGCCTTTACAAGATTCAGGAATTGTTTAGTCCTTTAGATCAACAAAGTTTGTTAATAGGCTAGGTTCACATTTACTGGTATTTGTCAAAGATTTAGTTAGTTATCTCTCAGTTCCTCAGAACCAAGCCAAGATTTTAAAAAAAAAAAAAGGTGGGGTGGATAATCAACTACCTTACCCTTGCTAATAAGGGCTAAATTTGTCCTTATTCAACTCTGTAGCCTAAAGCTTTTCTATTTTTTGGTTTCTATCCAAAAGTCTTGCCCACATTTCTTGTTGACATCTCCAACAGCTGTTAAACACTAGGGATAGGTGGGTGCTTGCCTAGATGCAGTTCACCATCCCCCTCCCATTCTTCTTCTTCCTCTCATCACTTACAAATGCTTTTCATTATATTCTATAAACTGTTTGAGCAGTAATTACACTCACCAACAGTTTTACTCCACACACATGTTGTCTATTACTATATATTTCTAGTGCTGCTTCTTCTTTCTACTTCTGTCACTATGACTGTTGTCAATGCTCAATCCAATAATAACACAAGGGGTACAGTCATTGCTTATCTGATAGTCACAAATTTACCAAAACATAGATTTAAGAGAACTGTCAAAGAAACTCTTTTTTTTCCTAACTTTCTACAAGGCCAGAATGTGACAATGTTGGTTTAAAGTGCAATGCACTGTAGGAAGCAAGCCTTCCACAGGGCAGTGTTTAAGTTGCTTAGATTCCATCAGCCTTCTCTTTCAAGTACACCTCAAGCACCTGGCAATAATGGTCAAAGTAGCCAAGATGACTTCAAACAATGTTTCTCTTTATTGTTGTTAAAGACATCTTTTATATAACTTTTATGTTGATTGCTAGAGTAATTAGGAAGTTCTGAAATCAAGCCTATAATCAGGTATCCAGAAAGGAGTCCTTTAGTTTGACTCAAGGCCAGAAAAATGGAGTGCCTAGTGAAAATTGAACTCACTGACGCTGTCTTCTAGTCTAGTTCAATAACTGTTACACCATACATTGCCCAAAATATACCTAGAAAGTAGATTGGGGGAGTGATTTTTTTTTAAATGTATGCTTAATGAAATTACATCAATATACATGGAGGTGAGCTTGATATAATTGTTATCCTTATAGGAAATGGATTGGTGATCAGAGTTCAAATCTTGGATGAGGCTATTTGCATTTCATTTTATGCTAATTGAGAAAGGCATAAATCCATCTGGGGGTAAATTATTAGGCAGACTCGGTCAAAGAAAAGAAAAACTCTGAATTGAAACCATCCTTACTCCGCTTAAAAATGACCTTGTGTCACATCCTGACTGTGGTAAATTCTTATATCAACATACTTATTTTCTGGAGAAAATTTTGATCACAATGACTTGGGTAAAATATAAAGAAAATAAAAACAAAAACAAGAAATTTACTGATTTTATTAAGAAAATGTACTTATTGTTCTAACAGAAATCCATGTAAATTGCTTATCGTATCTTATGAGGAATTAAAGAAACAGTATTTTTTTCTGGAAAATGTGCCACTGATATTTACCAAAAATTATAAGCAAAAGAATTAAGCAGTTTTGGCTGAAAATATTTTTTTAGAATTAAAATAAAATGTGGAAGATAAGTTAGCAGGAACGGAAATTTCCTTTTCAAAATGACAATGGCATCAAGTGTACCTATGAACATTTAGTAATGATATAGATTTATTTGGTAGTCATTTAGTAATGATATAAGTTTATTTTATTGTCACTTAGTAATGATATAGGGATATTTTGTTGTCACTTAGTAATGATATAGGTTTATTTTGGAGTCAAATGTGTAGTTATTCATATAGAGAATTTTAGAAGTATACAAATAATGGTGCACTCACTGGATAAAAATCAAAATGTAAGTTGACATTATCACTCATGAGTTTTACCTCTACTTAATTTCAGTTTGAATTATTCTTGCTTAGATCGACTCTGGATGTAGTTTGGAGGACCTGCAAAGAGTGATGGATGATAGGGATGGATGGAGAGAGAGAGAGAGTCAGGGAAATCTGTGCTGATGATGAAGCTCATAATAAAGATCACTTAAAGATGAACTAAACTTGAGATTCTCTTAAAATTCAACCATCTTAAATAATCTGCATAGAAGCAAGGATGAAATCATAAGTGACGTTCTTCTATGAACCCCTACACATGGATGTGCCAGTGTTGGCTGACCAGCAAGAACTTATATCAGCTCTTTGCAGACACTGGATGTTGTTTGGAGGACCTGAAAAGCATGATGGATGATAGGGATGGATAGAGAGAGCGAGACAGGGAAATATAAGCTCAAGATGATAATATGTTCAGTCAACCCTTGATTTATGGTCACAATATTAAAGCTAAGGTTTGTTCTTAATCTTTTCATGTACCTTACAAAATGATTGTACATGTATAAATTAACACTAATTTTTAACCTAAAAATTAGGTTTGCAAAATTTGACCTCTACACAAGTATATACAATATCTATTCCTACATTGCTGGATACTACAGGTTTTTAACAAGAACATGTCGCTTTATTTACAAGTAAATTAATTGGTAGATAACTTAAATGAAGTGATTATTTATATATGGATGAGTGTTTTTACTTGTCTATAGATTTTGAAGTGGTATTGGTTATGGTGAAGCTTTTTTGAACATTAAAATGGGACTGTTCTCTTGAGCAGAACTCAACTCGGTACTTAGAAAAATTAAAAATAGGAAAGCTGCAGGGCTGGACGAGATTCCCCCAGAAATATGGAAGACCAGACAATTTGACGACATACTGCTCCGACACTGCAACGCAGTCTATAATCAAAATCCAATAGACAGATGGATGAAGGGATGCATTCTCCCCTGCCCTAAAAAGGGTGACCTCGGATTAGCCAAGAATACCAAGGTATAACACTTACATCCATAGCAGCCAAAATTTACAATGCCCTGCTATGAAACCGCATAAAACCCAAAATCGACAACATCCTTAGGAAAAACCAAAATGGCTTCCGAAGAAATAGATCCACGACCTCACAAATATTGACCATCTGTAGAATTCTTCAAGGCGTACGGGCAAAAAACCAACAGAAACACCAAAGTGAAAGTATGTTCACCAGATGGAGACACAGAATACTTCAACATTGTAGCAGGAGTACTACAAGGAGACACACTAGCCCCATACCTCTTTATCATCTGTCTAGACTATGTACTTAGAACATCGATTGATAAAATCAGAGAAAACGGCTTTGAGCTGACAAAGAAGCAGGAGGTACCCCGCAAAAACAATTTTCGACGCTGACTACACAGTGATACTGGCAAATACACCCAACCAAGCCAAAACACTACTGCATAGTTTGGAATGAGCCGCCGCAGGTATTGGCCTCCATGTCAATGAACACAAAACTGAATATATGTGCTTTAATCAAACATTTAGGCCACATTTCCACAGTAGAGGGAACCTCTCTGAAACTAGTAGACAAGTTCACCTACCTAGGAAGCAGTGTCTCATCAACCAAAAAAGACATCGACACGTGGCTAACGAAAGCATGGACTGCTATTGATAGGCTATCAATCATATGGAAATCAGACCTGACCAATGAAATAAAACACAGTTTCTTCCAGGCAGCAGTCGTATCGATACTGCTATATGGATGCACTACTTGGACGCTAACAAAACAGCTGGAGAAGAAGCTAGACAGCAATTACACAAGAAGGTTGCAAGCAATATTGAACAAATCTTGGCGGCAACAACCCACAAGGCTCCAACTATACAGCCACCTGCCTCCAATCATGAAAACTATCCAAGTTAGATGAACCAGACATGCAGGACACTGCTGGAGAAGCAGGGACGAGCTCATAAGTGATGTACTCCTATGGACCCCCGCATATGGCCGAGCAAAAGCAGGATGACCAGCTCGAACATACATACAGCAGCTATGTGAGGATACGGGATGTAGCCCTGAAGACCTGCCAGAGGTGATGAACGATAGCGAGAAGTGACGAGAGAGGGTCAGGGATATCTGTGCTAGCGGCACGACATGATGATGATGATTGGTTATGGTATTGAGTTGAAAATTCAGGAGCATCAGTCAACTGAAATCCTCTCAAATAACAAACTGAAGAAAGATAGAAAGCACTTGAAAATGTGGGGAGAGATGAGTTGGAATGAAAGAAAAATAAATAAACAAAAGAAGTTGTGACATAGAAAGGAGAAAACTAATGTATTGAAAGTTTTTGTGAGAGAAGAAAGAGTAAAAGTGAGTCAGATTAAATAGCGTAGTTGCTCTAGTTATTGTTGTGGTATTTAGGGGTCAAAATAAAGACATGCAGACAAGAGAAGTAGGTTGAAACAAATATATTACAACCATCATGCCTTTGTTTGCCGTATGTCGATGTCTTTTTCAGTTGATGAGACACTGCTTCCTAGGTTGGTGAACTTGCCTACAAGTTTCAGAGAGCTACCGCCTAGTGTGGAAATGTCGCCTGTTTGATTAAAGCACATGTATTACATTTTGTGTGCATTGACATGGAGGCCAATGCGACCAGTAGGTTCCCTTTTCAATAGATACTACACCGAGGTGTAGGGGAGGGCACTACTCCTTTCCCAGGATTGCTCCATTTTACTCTTGATACGTACCTTATATTACTGAGTGTTAAGCAAGTAGGTATCAAGTACCATTTTTAAAGTCTTTGATATGACATGACCTGGGATTGAAACCAGGTCTCCTGGACAATTGGCGAACACTCTACACACTAGACTGATGAGTTATTTAATGCCAAATCTTGTTTATACCATTCTTAAGCAAATAGTCTATAGTTAACTTTTTTTTTTTTTTAAGTAAGCCAGAGTTCATTTGCTTGTATTCAATTAAATGGTTTCAAGCATTGCTATGTAATACTAATTGTTCAACTTTTGTTTGCACACAGTTAAATGATTTCAAGTATAATAATGATTGAATAGTTCTGTTTGACCCATAGATGGGACCCTAAAAGGTAATACCACTCCTAATCACAGTGGACCTAGGAGTAATGGCAATAAAGAGGTACTTTACATTCTCCAAAGCTCCAGCAGTGGAGCCTCACCATCAGATGCAGTTTAGCATTATATCCCGGACACTTCATTGGTGAAGGTGGAGGGTCTCTTACTCCTCTGCAGAAATACAGTTGGCATATTCTACCACCCCAGCCAAATGAGCTGTCACTAAATATCAGCTGATACTATTCTTGTGGCCATAACAACTAATTTCATATTTGCTGCTGTTACTAATATTACTGGTATTATTTATGGCAATACTAACAGGGAAGGATACCCAGCATTGCCTGGGAAAATGACTTCATGTGACAATACTAATACTACAAAGAATTTTTGATAAAATTAAACTTTATACAAATTTGGGAATGTGTTTTGTTATGCATGAAAAACATTTTAAGTCTTTGTTCAAGCAGAAATTTTATAGTTATTCATGAAGCTTAGCTTATTATAGTGCACCCAGTGAGAATCGAACTCACTAAGAATGATCTGCTAATCTAGCTTGCTAACCATTACACAACGTAAGGTGCTCTAAAGCACAATTTTATAGATGAATTAAATCATCAACTTGTGTTAAATCAAATACATTTTTCTTTGAAATTTGGAAAAGAAATGCCTTATATAAGAAAAATTGATAACAAGGTAATCCAAGTAGAAGGAGAGATTTATTGAGAAGTAAAGTCGACACTATAGCATTTCGGTTCTACTGAACCATCATCATGAGGGATGATATTAACAATGTTAAGTCAATGATAGATGTTTAAAAAGGCCAAATATAAAAACCTAGGGGAAAATTTGTATAACAAAGAAAAGTTGGCCATTTAATTAGTGAATCAGCGTTTTTTGTTTTAAATTACGTCATTTGACTTATTAGGAATATTGTATAGAATTTATGTTACGTTTGTTTATCGAGAAAGATTTTGAATGAAAAGGAAGAAGAAAAAAAAAAAGAAAGACAAAAAGTAAAATCGAAAGCATAAAAATTATGAAATGTGTGGAAAATATTAATTAAAGATGGAATATATTGTAGCTATTTAAAATGGATTTGCTCAAGTAAGGAAAAATATAAAAGCCAAGACAAGTATTTAGGGAATTACAGAATGAAATAGCAACGGCTTCGAAAATTCATCTTAAACTTTTATTATGAATGTAAATGAGCATCTTTGCAGAATTGAAATCAAACATGTGATTAGATTGAGAAATGTGTTGGAATAATGCATTGTTTAAGTTACTAATTCTTATGTCTCTAGATATAAGGCATTTCTTATATATATATATATATATATATATATATATATATATATATATATATATATACACATAAGTTCATTCTTTATTTGATAACTACCATGATTCAAACTGAATAAATTGCAATACCAGAAGCCATTTAACTTTATGAGAACAAATGATTAATAGTAAATAGAATGTCTCATATTAGATAGAAATATTTGAAATAATTTGTGTGCAAAAAAATGAAAGGATCTTAGGCTCATTTAAAAATGTTATCAAGAAAAGGTGTTTACAAATCATATGTACTTAATATATATTTACAAAGAGGATTTGTTATTAAATAACCTAGAATGGTTAATATGCCATAAAATCCCAGGTGCCCGTGGTGTAATGGTTATCGTCATAGGAAATGGACACGGCAACACAAGTTCAAATCCTGGACCAGGCTAATTGCATTTTCACATAGCACTAATACCCTTGGGAAAGGTATGAATCCAATTATTCTCCCTCCAGCTATGGGTAAATAGTAGGGCTGACTAGGTTCTTCAGCCTTGGTGAGGCAACTAGTCTAGAAGAAGGAAAACTCTGAATTCAAACCTGTTAAACCCCACTTAAAAATTGACCTTATGTCATATCCTGCCAGAGCGGAGGGGTTGGTAAATATGGATATGCCATAAAATCCAACCAAATCAAATTAAATAAATTGTTGATTATTGTTAGTGTCCAACACTCTCACACAAACTAAACTGTCATTTATTAATATAGATTATTGCAATGTAATAACCTATGCTGTAATAAGCAATTTCCTGATAATTTATAAATGATTTACATAGAATTGTAAGATACCTATCTATTCACCATCAACCTTTTTGATATAATAATGATTAAGATTACTTGAGATAGACAGCTAAAAGAGGATTGAATTGTTTTCCTTTCCCAAGAGATTTACAATTATCTACATATTAATGTGTTATATACCCCACCTATGAACATTAATGGCTATTCCCATTCCTCATACTGTTTTATACCCTTCCTATGAACATTAATGGCTATTCCCATTCCTCATACTGTTTTATACCCTTCCTATGAACATTAATGAATATGTCCCATTCCTCATACTGTTATATACCCTACCTATGAACATTAATGGCTATTCCCATTCCTCATACAGTTTTATACCCTACCTATGAACATTAATGGCTATTCCCATTCCTCATACAGTTTTATACCCTACCTATGAACATTAATGGCTATTCCCATTCCTCATACAGTTTTATACCCTACCTATGAACATTAATGGCTATTCCCATTCCTCATACAGTTTTATACCCTACCTATGAACATTAATGGCTATTCCCATTCCTCATACTGTTATATACCCTACCTATGAACATTATTGGGAATGTCCCATTCCTCATACTGTTATATACCCTACCTATGAACATTAATGGGTATGTCCCATTCACCATGCTGTTATATACCCTACCTATGAACATTAATGGGTATGTCCCATTCACCATGCTGTTATATACCCTAACTAAAAAGTTGGCTTTAAATTTTCTGAACAATGACTTTCATCTGCCGTTCTAATGGTACTACTTCACAATGAACATCAAAAGCTGAAAAGAAAATTTTTAAATTTGGGTGAAGGAGTACATGAATGAGCTTCACAGATTCTGGTTTAGGAACCATTGATCTATATCAACTGGAACAAGCAAACATTTAATATGCATTCTTCTTTTCACTCTCGCCTGATACTCATCTCTTGTCTATTCAACAAATGGACAATACTTTTACAACACACCTATGTATTAATATAGTACATTTTATTTAATATGAAAAATTTCATATCATCTCGTTTTTGTTTATCAGTGGATCCTTTTTGATGGTTCCAACCAATTTTTGACTTTTTTTTTGGTCGTAAAATACTTCATAATGCAAGTCGGTCTGAGTTTCTTAACTGTAGATTGCACAGATAGTCTTAAAACTTGCAATTGTCAGGAAATAGCTTCTAGTGACGGTCCAGACTTGTGTAAAGTTAAACTCAACTTTTTTTATGTTCACTGTATCCTTAAGATTTCCCAATGGTATTTTTTGCTCATATGGTTTCTATGAAACTTATGTAATATAAACAGGTAATAAGGTGTTCAAAAGAAATGTGGTTTCTCATATAAGTGTAACATACCCATATATATGGCTGTGTGGAACGTACATAGAATGTTCATAACATATATACATAGAACATAGGAATCCCGAAACACAAAAAGCACTTACGACTTCTTAGTTCAGGTACGAAACTTTTTATTACCTTTGAGTTCAAAGGTTTTTCGACATAAGGAGAGAGATACCATCTTTCTATGCTGACTTTTCCATCTGCCCCCTATCATGTATACACCCGCCACATGGCCACTAGCCTGGCTTCAGCAAGCAAGCAGAAGTCAACCTTCTTCTCCTAGTGGCAAAACTCAACTCTTCCATTTGGCCGCAAAAACTCAAGTAACTGACTTTTCTCAAATCTCCCAAAATCCTCTGCACACACTTCCAGTGCATGACGTCATTCACATCCCCTGGTCACACTTACTATCTGGGATTTTTATTTTGACATCTCTAAATGACACATTCTCCCCACGCACGCGTCAACACCTGCGCTCATGTTTGCACCTAACTAACCCATGCACTGAGCCGAAAGGTTCTCAGCCTAGCTAAACCCAAAGGCAAGATATATAAAACAAAATCCCTCGGCCATTATATTACATAAGGAAGAGCTCTTAGTCACAATACAATTTGTTACTAATTCTTAAACCTCAAAAGCACATTGCTTTGTTGACGGGGCTTAGAATACATGAACTGTATCCCCTGGAGAGGGGTAAGACCACCCCCACCACCAAAAAAGGGGTGTCCTTAGTATAGCATTAGACTGTATCTGGTGGTGAGACTTCAGATTTGGGAAATGCAGTATCACCTCTTCCACTCTGACTTGGATTTATTGTATCTTTTAGAGTCCCAGCTGTTGGTCAAATAGATCTGTTTAATAATTATTTGTATTCAGTGGAATAATTGCTACCATAGAACTCTGTATAAATTGTTTGTATTAAGAATTGTTACCTAAAACTATAATCGTTTACTAAGGATTATTATTATAGTTACTTAATACCATATAATTATATGCAAACAAATTATTATCATCAGATAGAAGTGGTTACTTGAAATGATAAAATTGTGTGTAAATATTTAGTATTAGATGAGATTGCTTGAAGTTATACAACTGTGAGCAAATTATTTGCATTAGGAATACTTGATATTATATAACTATGCAAAGAAACTCTTAAACAATTATGCAAAAAAAAAATATAATGTATGCAATTTTTTAATCTTTAGGCATAAAATAACCTCAGACAGATTGACATGCCATAAAAATCGATCTATCAAAAGAACATATTGATGAGTAGTGTATGAATACTTTCTTAAACCATTATTGAAGTTTTGTTATTTCAATCTTGTAAAACCTGAGCAATTCATATTTGAATAACTTTCTTTTTTACATTGTTTTGCAATTCAGCCTATTTGGTTTGTATCTTTCACAAAAATGTTTGAAAATGTAAATAAAACTGCAAATTATTGAATAGTATGTAAACCTTGAACTTCAGTTATATTGTGAGTCTCTCACAAAGAGGGAAACTTGAAAATATTGTCACTTGATCCCAGTGATGAAAGAAATAGACAAACATGTATTTACAGTTTTGTTCCCCCATTAATTAAAGTGGGGGGGTGTCCTTGTGGTGTAATGGTTAAAGCGATCGACTGCAGAATCGTCGTAAGCAAGTTCGTACTCCAGTCACGCTATTACATTCACTTTCAGGCAAATACCCTTGGGAAAAGTATGAACCCTCTTATCCACCCAGCTATAGGTTAAATAGTACCACTACTGTTCTTCTAGGAAAATGGCTTTGGCATTAAATAACCTACAAAGGTTGATATGCCATTAAACGAAGAAACCAAACCATTAATTAAAGTGTTAATAATTCAGACTGGTCATTTCTGAAAGTTTTCAAAACTGTCCCCCATAGAGAAGAGGAAAGTCTTTGCATCATCTATGGTTTATGTCAAAACTCCTAAAGATTCTAAAATGGTAAAAATAAAAGCCAAAATAGGTCTGTTTTCTCGCTCTGCTAAACTGAGATTGCTAAAACTCTGAATATAAACTTTCTCAGGCCTGTTTCACTGAAGTTGATCCCTAACCTTATCTTTTTATAAAATGCCTCCATACTTCTGCCAGCTGTATGATGGTGGTATGTGGACAATACATAACTTTTTATTTATTCATGCCTAATGCTTTAAATGTTCTACAAGAGAAGAGTTTCCTAAGAAAGTGTTAAAGAAGACAAACATTGACTTTACTGTTACATCTTATCCACAAATCCATTGATGATCCTATTGAGATAGAAATACCCTTTGAGCAATTCATCAAAGTGAATAAGCTATGTGTGCAGAATTTTTTTTTTCATTTAACATTTTAATTCAATTAAAGAAACATTACTCATAAATTTAGCATTCATAATTACAAAACAGACTAACTGCAGGCCTTGTTATGTTGATTGAAATGAAATGTGGTTTCTCTTTTTAACTCTTAAAACCTTCTGAATAGAAACAAATTATCTATTTGTTCAAATATTTATGAGAAGTATGGTGTGTGTGTATATATGTGTGTATATATATATATATATATATATATATATATATATATATATACACACACACACATATATATATACATATATTTATTTGTGTGTATGTATGCATATATGCAAAAACACATTGTTCAAATACTTATGAGAAAGACAAAAAAAACAATTTCAACACTTATTTGATATATTCATTTTTCATTAAAATTTTCTTCCTTGTCAAAGCACTTAATTCAGATTTAGTTCAGTGATCCACCATCTCTCCCTCCCCTTCATGTATTTCTATTAGTGTAAACATCACACACATATTTACCCACCCCCTCTGCACAAACAGGATGCGACACAAGGTCAGTTTTTAAGTAGAGTTTAACAGGGTTGAATTCAGTTTTCCATCCCTCAGACCAGTTATTATACCAAGGTTAAAGAGCCAGTCTATCCTACTATTTACTCATAGCTGAGCGGAAAATAACTGGATTCATACTTTCCAAAGTGCTTTGTGAAAATGCAAACAACATTGACCAGGATTTGAACTCTGATCACTAGGTCCATTTCCTATGATAATAACCATTATACCACAAGTGCCTTCTTTTTATACATACACATACACACGCACACACATATTTATGTATGTATGTATGTATGTATGTGTGTGAGAGAGGGGGTATATTTACACTAATGCTATATAAAACAACTATTCCATCTTTCAGTAACATTATGATTCTTTATCCTTTGGCTTTGATTTCTGCCATCACTAATGAATTCTTCCTAAATGGTCAACCATTTCTTAGATTGTTGAAAACAACAAGCATTCCAAGAAATTTTTATCAGATTCTTACTAAATATCATACTTAGATTTTTTTCCTTATCTTCAGTCTTCTTTAGAGACTCTTTGAAAATTCCTGCAATTAAGACTCTTTGATTTTAGTTGGAAACAGGAAGAAATAGATTCCCTCTGGGATTTATGACTCACAATAAGAAACGCTTATGTGTCCATGTGTAGGTGAGAGACAGACAGACAGACGGACATTTTTTTCCAGAGGGTCAGTTTGAAGAGCTAAATATTAGCTGTTGAAGGGGTTAATCAGGTTGTAAAAAAAAATAAATAAATAAATAAAGCAATGAGGCTTTGAAAAATTAAGAAATACATTGGATGGGGATGTCAAGAAGAGGATTAAAAAAGGTGAATGTGCTTCATTTTTATCTACTATCATTTCTCTGATACTTATTGTAAATATTTATGAAATTAAAAAAATACAATAATAAAAATAGATATAAATAAAAACACTAGAAAATAATAGATTAAACTTTATAGAGTAAATGAACTTACAAAATTAATATAATATAGCCACATGAATAACTACACTATATAAACTTGCCATTTCCTAAAATGCTGCACAAACAAGATCACCCTTCTCATCATGCCCTATACTACAGTATATAAAGGGATACCCACCATGTGGGAACCTCTTGGTCAGTCACCAAGTGTCATTGACTCTATCTCTACACTATCCTAAGTCTTTCACCAATATTGAGCACTCTTTATTTGTAAATATTGAAAACTAATTATATATATATATATATATATATATATATATATATATATATATATATAAGACTGAAGGTGTGAGATTAAATATATTTTGTACCTCTGTAATCTAGAAACCTATGGTCATTCTTATATTATATATTTTTTAATATATGGTGGGACAAAAATTTCTGAGCAGTCAATAACAACATTTATTATTTAAACAAATAGTCATGTAATTGAAATCGCTGATTTATTTTTGGCTACGGTCAACAGGAACTGTAAAGTTTTTGTTATACCTACGTTAACCAGACTTTGTAGAAAATTGGACAAAGAAACTCCGATTTTTCAAAAGAAGATATTAAACTACAGACTTGAAACAAAATGATTTATTTGGTAACATCATAACATAAGTATTTGATATAGATATAATTTTTACATTTATAGCACTCTATTTTGGTGCCATGATTTCCTTATCAGATAAACAGAAATGTTTATAAGCTGTAACGATAGTGAAGAGTTGTTGTATGTAATTTGCATATGGAGGAATAGGATAAATAAAGACATTGAACTATAGACCTGAAACAGAATAACTTGCTTGGTAATATAATAGGTTTGGTTTGGTTTGTTGGGTTTTATGGCATATCAACCTTTGTAGGTTATTTAATGCCAAATCCATTTTTATGTAAATAATCAGTTCTATTTAAAAAATTCAGTTTAGCATGAGTACATAGTTTAATTGTCAAAACATTTCTATTTCAAACTATTCAAGCAGTTATATATAACAAGTCAGTTTAGTGTAAATACAGTTTCAATGTCAAAAAACAGTTCTATTTGAAATAATTCAGTTTAGCACAAGCACGCAGCTTAAATGTAAGCACGGTTCAATTGTTAAAAAACATTTCTTTTTCAAGATATTCAGTTTAACATAAGTATGCAGTTAGTTCCATTTAACCCATAGATAGGGCCCTATCAGGTGCTACCACGCCGGGTCAGAGTGGACCTGGGAGCAATGGCAATGAAGGGGTGCTCCGTATTCCCCAAAGCCCCATCAGACTGTTTAGTGTCATATCCAGGATACTCCTCGAATTCTTTGGAAAATATAACTATAAGCTTTTTGATATTATTCATATAATATAATATAATATAGTAAATATTTTGATATTATTTATATAATATGAATTATAGTAAATGACAATTATTTGTATTTGCTTATGATTTTTAATTGGTTGAATTGTTACCTGAAGGAAAAGAAGATTTTTAGTTGAGTGTTCACTTATCAAGAACCAATACTAACATTAGTACATTCATGATATACTAACATTAAATAAACGGAAGGAAAGCCAAGATGAGGTCATTTACACATATAGACACATTTAATATGAATACATAATATTCATACAAGTAGTATTGAAAAGAATACAAAAACATGTCCTAACAGCAACAAAATAGGCACATATTGTTTGATGAACAAATAGAATGTGAAAAGAGTACAAAGATGGAAAAGGATTTACTTGATATTGATGGACAATAAAATGGTCATAGCCATGTTAGTTTTAGTGTTCAATAGCAGGGCAGAAGACAACATCTCTACAGTTCAAACAACAGAATCAAAAAAAAAAAGGAAGAATGATTTTCTGGGTTTATCATGTAATACCCGACAGACCTGTCATTCTCTAAGGGAGATTATTCTTGATACAACTGTAAGGAGACAATAATTAAGAAATAAGATTTAGAAAAAAGTAAGAATCCTATTCCTAATTTTGTGTTAATAGAAACCCCCAAAATATCATCTCTCAAATTCTCAATTTGGTTTCAAATTGAAGTTAGGATTTTCAGATTTGATTTAACAAGTTGGTTTTAAATCCTCAATGAGTGTCCTGAATATAACATTAAACATTCTGATGGTAAGATTTGGGAAATGCAGAGTATCGCTTCATTGCCATTGCTCCCAGATCCACCCTGACATGGAGTGGTAGCATCTAATAGAGTCTTATCTATGGGTCAAATATAACTAACTGTGTGTTGTATGCAAATAAATGACTGTTTAATTGTGACTGTTATATAGCAATATCTGAAACCATTTAACTGTATGCAAAAAAGAGGTCAGGGTTATTTAAGAATATTACATATCTACAAAATATGTATACAAATCATATATGTATTTGATGTATATGTATAAACAGGATTTGGCATTAAGTGACCTACAATGGTTGATATGCCAGAAAAATCAACCAAACTAAATCATAAATATTTAATATATATGTATAAACAGGATTTGGCATTAAGTAACCTACAATGGTTGATATGCCAGAAAACCCAACCAAACCAAATCCTATATATCTAATGTATATGTATAAACATGATTTTGCATTAAGTAACCTACATTGCTCCCAGGTCCTAAGGCAAGAACAGATGAAGTCAATGGGTTGGGTTGGTTGAGTTTTATGGCATATCAACCTTTGTAGGTTATTTAACGCCAAATCCATTTTTATGTAAATAAGTAAAGTAAAGTAAAGTTGGCGACCATAGTCGAGGGTGACTCGAAGGCTCCCTTTTCGATAGCTTACTACACCAAGGTGTAGGGGAGGGCGTGACTCCTTTCCCTGGATTGCTCCACTTTACCCTTGATCCGTACCTTATAATGCTGAGTGTTAAGCAAGGAGGCATCAAGTACCATTTTTTGAGTCTTTGGTATGACTCGACCTGGGATTGAACCCAGGTCTCCCGGGCCATTGGCGAACACTCTAACCGCTAGGCCAATGTCCGGTAGCTATGAATAAATAGTAGGGCAGACTGGGTTCTTTAAATTCTATAAGGAAACCAGACTAAGAGAAGGAAAAGCAGATGCCATCTAAAAGACTTACCGAGAGCAATGACCAATAGGAACAGATGGTGAGAGCGAATCAAGGGAATCCATGCTGTTAGCATGTCTGGATGATGTCAAAATAGACTATTTGTTATTTCATTAAGCCTGTTCCTTAACAACTTGTTTTAAAACTTGCTGTAACAATACAAAAATGCCCAAACAAGGAACTAAGTCTTCCTATGATATTGGTAATGGATATTAAGATGTAAGTAAATGACAGTTTTATAAGGTCCATGTTTCATGGCAGGTATGTTATCTCCAGTCCACTGTGTGGCAGGATGCTGTTTTCTGAGTTTGAGAACCATGCTTATCTTGCAAGTTATAGATAGTAAGGTTGGTTATCATCACCTGGCTTTGTCCAAATAAATCCATAATACAAAAAAAATTCTTTTCTTTATGCCACTCTTTCTCCCCCAACTATTTTTTTGTTAATTTATTTATTTATTGTTTGTTTTTTGGGGTTTTTTCTTTCATTTTTTAAAAATATTTTTCTTGTCTAAGTATTAACCACCCTTCATTTTCACTACATCCTTTTTTTCTTTTTTCCTTCCACCCCCAACTCAATTTCCATTTTCTCCTGTACCCTTCTTTTTTCTTCTCCCACTTCATCTCAACAGCCATCTCCCTCCCCCTCCTTATCTAATGAAACATTTGGTCATTGCTGATAAGTGCTCTTCTTTTCCTATAAGTGACACAATATTTTTAATTAATTTATTTATTTTCATTTTGTTTTTTTTGTTTTTTGTTTTTCCTCTCTCTGCAAACGCATACAGATTGCTATTGATTGATCCATTTCTTCTTTGAATATTTCTTCCTCTTTATTTTCTTTAACAACTTAACTCTTACTTCCACTCTTGATTGTCTTCTTCATCCTCTTCTTCCTTTATCAACTTGCTTTTCTCTTATCTTCTTCTCTTCTTTTATGTTTTCTGCATGTTGTCATTATTAGCTTCCGCTATCAATTCTTAGTGAAGATTAACTTAGTATGGCACAAGGACAAAACAGTGAAATCAACATAGGAAGATTGTATTATGCTAATCTTCCAAGTAACAATGGTCTATCTACCAAGGCAAATAGCATTCAAGATTCTGGCCTTTACCTAAAGCTGTACACCAACCTCTATCATGGGTGAATAATATATATATATATATATATATATATATACTCCAACTGCACAACACACCACATTTTTTTTTTTACTCATCTCTACTTTTTCCTTCTTTCTCCTCTCTCTCTTTTTCCATCCCTCTCTCTTTCTCTCTTCTCCATGGTCAGCTCTCCTCACCTCTCCTGTGTTCTGTACTTCTTTTTTCTTTTCCTTCTCTCTTCTTCATGGTCATCTTTCTTCCTCTCTTGTGTTCCACACTTCTTTCTCCCTCTCTTTTCTTTTCTTATTCTTCTCTCTTTTGTTCCACACTTTTTCTTCTCTCCTCTACCTATTCCTCTTTCTGGTTTTTCCTTTCTTTCTCCTTCCTCAATATTTATTCTTTCTTCTCTCTTTTCTCGTCCAACAATTTTCTTAACTCCTTATCTATTCTTCCCCCCTCCTTTTTTTTTTCTAATGTATTTCTCTTTGTCTTTTTTTTCTTAGTACCTTTTCTTTCCTCTTCCTCCTCCTTCCTCTACATCATCTCTTCTTTCTCTCTCTTTCATTAACTTCTCCTCCTTATGATGAACCATGAGAATGTCCAGACTTTGTTTCTCATGAAACTGTTCCTCTTTTAGATTTCACTTGGCATTGAAGTATTGATCTGACAACACGAATACAAACCAGTTACAGGGCTTTCACAATAAACCACTGCACACCTCTGCCACCATCCCAACCTAACCCTGTTACCCATGGAATGATTGCACAAGTAGCACCACCATTATCCCTAACCCCATCATCACCTTTCACCAACTTCTCCCCCCTGCAGTAGCAGTGGTTGCAGCATTGCTGCTCCAAGTGTGCACTTTCTCATCATCACTCCATGGCGACAATAAGGCTTTTCATTCTATCTTCTTTTTTATTTTTTCAATTTATGTAGAATTTCTTTTTCATTGGTAACTGGACAAGTACAGTTTACCTGGTGAAGTATGTTGAGCGCTTTGTGTAGTGTAATGGTTAGCAAGCTAGACTAGCAGATCATTTTTAGTGAGTTCAGTTCTAACTGTGTGCTTCTTGTGTCAAAATAAACTAAGGGTGAGAAATAAGGATAGATATAAAGGTTTTAGAAATTAAATTGGGTCTCTTTTTAATTGAATCAATAAGAAAAATCTCTGGATAAAAAGGATTTTTTTTCCCTTTCTCTGCTTGGTATGGTGATAGGATGATTAGGCCATTTGGTTTAATGGCATATCAACCCTTGGGGATTATTTAATGCTCAATCCTGTTTACTGATGATTTAAAAATGAATAATTTGCAGGTAACATTTTTTGAAATAGCTAAAGCTCATTTGTTTGCATGCAGTTAAATGGTTTTAAGTATTTCTATCTAATACAAATGATTAAATTTAATGTTATTAAAGAAGTGCCTGGGGTGTAATGGTTATCGTCGTAGGAAATGGATACAGTGACACGAGTTCAAATCCTGGATGAGACTGATTGTATTTCACATAGCACTAATACCCTTGGGAAAGGTATGAATCTAATTATTCTCCCTCCAGCTATGGGTAAATAGTAGGGCAGACTAGGTTCTTCAGCCTTGGTGAGGCAACTAGTCTAGGAGAAGGAAAACTCTGAATTCAAACCTGTTAAACTCCGCTTAAAAATTGACCTTGTGTCATATCCTGTCTGAGCGGATGGGTTGGGTAAATATGATAAAGAGTTCTATTTAACTCATAGACAGGACTCTAACAGGTACTATTACTCCAGATCAAAGTGGACCTGGGAGTAATATAAATGGAGTGGTACTCCACTTTGCCCAAAGCTGCAGGATGAGAGCTTCACCATCAGATACAGCTTAGTATCATATTCAAGACACTCATTGCGGGTGGGGGTCTTACACCACTGCAGGGATGCAGTCAGCATATTCTACAGCCCCAGCTGACTGGCCTGAAATGTGATTGGAATTTGCAAAACTAATTCTTTCTCTATCCATTTTAAATTCTCTTTTTCTCTCTTCCTCTTCTTTGAATTAATATTTTCTTTCTTTTTCTATCTCCTTAAAAATCCTCCCTTTCTCTCTTTTCTTTTAAATTTTGTCTTTTTTAATATTTAAAACATTTTTCATTTGACTTTTCCTCGTTTTTTTATCCTCTTTGTTTTTTAATATTTTCTCATTTATTAGATGATAAAACTCTACACTTACACCAGTTCTACTTTACTGGGAAGAAAATTTTCTCGAATTTTTTGTGTGCAATTTGAAATTTTTTAGACCTTCAAACTCCCCACAATTTATTCTAAATTTTATAAAGAGAGTTCACTTTCAGATTTTTATTGATTATAGAATAATCAGCGCTTTCCAGAACAGTTAGTGTTGTAAAAGACAAATAATGAGGCTAGACGCATTTAATTTTTTTTCTTTACTTCTTATACTTCTTCTGGAAATGGGTGATTATTTTGTATCGATGTGAATGAGATCCCCCACTTCTTATAAAATGTAATTTTTTTTTATTTTATTTTTTTCTGATTGTTAATAACAACAGAAGTTGGATTCATTCGACAATTACATAAAAAGCTTAATATATTCTAATGATTGTGTGTGTGTGTGTATATATATATATATATATATAATTAGATAATTAAGACACATGTTGTCTTTATAATTTTTATTCAGATCCTTTGAAGTTTCCTGACAAGTGTTTTGATTTTGGTTGGAGTTGGTAGATGAATTCACCAAAATTTTCCTAAGCACTTTTGGACCCATTGTCAGGTTTTTTTTTACAAATGTAAAGAATGTTTTTTTTTTTTGTTTTTTTTAAGTTTTTTAGATTGCAAAAAACATTTTTCTACTTAGATACATAAACATTTAGATGGATTAAACTGAGATATTCATTTTGCACGTAATTGATGACTTAATTGATGATTTAATGACTCAACAATGAATTTGACTTAATTGATGACTTATTGATGACTTAAGGTCGTAATGACCTCTTAATTTCTACACTGAATATTACAGAAGAAAGAATAGACAAATACTGAACTTATCAAAATTTATTTGAAAAAAGTTCAGTACCGGACTTTGGCATAATGGTTATAGTGTTTGCCAATGGCCCGGGAGACCTGGGTTCAATCCCAGGTCGAGTCATACCAAAGACTTTAAAAATGGTACTTGATGCCTCCTTGCTTAACACTCAGCATTATAAGGTACGGATCAAGGGTAAAGTGTAGAAATCCATGGAAAGGAGTAGCGCCCTCCCCTACACCTTGATGTAGTAGCTATCAAAAAGGGAGCCTTCAGGTCACCTTTGACTATAGTCGCCAACTTTTACTTTTTACATTATATCAATTATAAATTGAAGATCAATTAGCAATGGATTGACTGTGATTAATGTAAGCACTACTTGTAGAATAAGTCTATTATATGTAGAATGTATATGAAATGCCAAAGATTTTATCATTGAAATGTACAGAAAAAGTCACAGAAATATTTTGTCTATATAGAATAAATAATTGTCAGATGTTTCTTTGGTTTTTATAGATGGAAGGTACATCAAATCTGATTTTAAGCCTGCTTCCTTTTTTGTTTGTTTTGTTTTTTTAACTAATAACAAAATAGTTATTTACTAAACATAGATAAGTTTTAACACAAGGCAACAAGTATTGGTCACCCAGTGAGAATTGACCTCACTAGCTTGCTAACCATTACACAACAGTCAAGAGAGGTGTCATCATGGTATAATGGTTAAAGCAATGGACTGCGGATTCGTAGTAAGAAAGTTCATACACCTGTTGCGCTATTACGTTCACTTTCAGACAAATACCCTTGGGAAAGGTATGCACCCCCTTATCCTCCCAGCTATGGGTTAAATAGTACCACTACTGTTCTTCTAGGAGAATAGCCTTGGCATTAGATAACCTCCAAAGGTTGATATGCCATTAAACAAAGAAACCAAACCAAACAATAGTCAAATAAAAGATTCAATGTCCTTTATATTTCTTTCCTATATAGATTCTATCCTGTCATCTGTCCAATAATCTAATATCCCAGCCAAACTGGCAAATGTTCGCAATTGCTAAGCTTATTCTTTAAAAAAGCACAAGACTGATTTTCTGAGGCAAATGCACCATTTTCTTTAGTTTTAAATGTTTTCTTTTCCCCCTGAGAGGTGTATGTGGATTGTCCTCTGCCAGCAGCAGTCAAGATAGAACCTCAACTATTCTAGTCTTTCAGACCTTTGTTCTAACTAGTAGGCTATGACCATAAGTGCATGAAAGTATCTATATTATTTTCTTTTGCATATTATTTTACAACTACAGCTTATGACAAATTGACTTGTTTCTTTTTATTATTTGGGTGGGGCAGAGTGGGTCATTCTGTTCTTTTTCCTGCATATAGATACTGACATTTTTCCTTTCTCTCTCTCTCTCTCTCTCTCTCTCTCTCTCTAAATAACACATAGTTAATTTGACCCAGTCAGCTAGAATTGTAGAATACACCAACTGCATCTCTATAGAAGGGCAAGACCTCCCCACTGCCATACAAGTGTCCATATTATATTAAACTGCATCTGATGGTGAGGCTCCAGTCTTTGAGCTTAGGGAAATGTGGACTACTCCTTCATTGCCATTACTCCCAGGTCCAGTTTGATAGGGCCCCATCAATGGGTCAAATAGAACTTTGACCATTTAACTATGTGCAAACAAATGACTGATGTTAAATTGAATTGTTAATGTTACATAGCAATACTTGAATCCATTCAGCTGTATGCAAACAAATGAGTAATATTGAATAGAATTATTATTGTTAAATAGCAATGTTTGAAACTGTTTAAACTTGGAACTATTTAAGTTTGTGCAAATAAATGAATAGTATTGAATAGAATTATTAGTGTTGAATAGCAATACTTGTAACTACTTCACTGTGTGCAAACAAATAAATAATATTAAATAGAATTATTAGCATTTGATGACAATACTTGAAACCATTTAACTGCATTTAAACAGCAATACTCAATTGTATGCAAACAAATTACTCATCGTTTTTTTTAAATGAAATTAACTTCAAATTATTAACTTAAGAATCACAAATGTATATCCATTTAACTGTGTGCAAATAAATAATCGTTAAATTGAATTGTTGTTATTAAAGAGCCATACATGAAACCATTTAAGTGTGTAAACAAATGATCTTTAACTTGTTTAATAATGTTACAACATTCTTTATTTACAAATCATATATTCAATTTATGTATAAACAAGTTTTGGCATTAAATAGCCTACAAGGATTAATATGCTATAAAATCCAACCAACCCTCAACATTGCCAATTAGACAACAAGACTTAAACATGCCTGTGTGATTGTATTATTGGTATGTATATTTTTGACATATCCTTAATGATATGCTTATATCATTGATTTGCACGGTTTATATTGTAAAGTTCTCTCACATAATGATGCATATAAATTATTTTTGTGCATTCAT
The DNA here is from genome assembly GCA_963585895.1 of Sepioteuthis lessoniana. Taxonomy (NCBI): domain Eukaryota; kingdom Metazoa; phylum Mollusca; class Cephalopoda; order Myopsida; family Loliginidae; genus Sepioteuthis; species Sepioteuthis lessoniana. The sequence continues at coordinate 5,768 of CAUZXS010003853.1, read as the reverse complement.
TATGTACTTGCATATTCACTGTATATATTATGTATTACATATAAAGCTATAAGCATATACAATTGAAAAGTATTTTACTTTAAAGATATTTGCAAGTCTCTGTCTTAGATATATATATATATATATATATATATATATATATATATATATATATATATATAGAGAGAGAGAGTAAAGTTGGTAACTATAGTTGATAGCAACCCAAAGGCTCCCTTTTCAATAGCTACTCCTTTCCCTGGATTGCTCCACTTTACCCTTGATACATACCTTTTAATGCTGAGTGCTAAACAAGGAGGTATCAAGTACCATTTTTTTTAGTTTTTGGTGGTATGACTTGACCTGGTATGGAATCCTGGTCTCCTGGGCCATTGGCAAACACTCAACCCACTAGGCCAATGGGTCGGAGTATGTAATAATAAAAATTGATTATATTTTTTGCATATAATAATGATGATGCTGTAAACTGGTGCAAAAGGATTACAAGACTAGACATGACTGGGTGGGGAAAGGTAATCCACTGGGAATTGTGCAAGAGATTAAAACTTCACCATACTAACAGTATATGTACAAACTAGAATCTGTTTTAAAAAAATAAGATCCATAAAATTCTCTGGGACTCTAAGATACAAACCAATCACCAAATCCCAACCAGAATGCCAGACCAAATGCTAATTAACAAGAAAAAAGAATTTGTCATCTTGTGGGTCTTGCTGTTTCAGCAGACCACAAAGGGAAAATGAAAGAAAGTATAAATATGCATAAATACTTGGATCTTGCCTGAGAGTTGGGAAAAAATTCAAACATGAAGGTGATAGTAATACCAATTGTTGTTGGGAAGTCTCCAAAGTCTTGGGAAAAAAAAAAGACTGGAGGAATTGGAAATTAGAGGAAGAATCAAGACCATTCTGACCCCATCACTGTTAAGATCAGCTGGAATACTTTTTCCTGGTGACCTGAAAAGACTTGCTGTCACTCACACTCTAGTGAACACCCACCAGTTAAAACTCATATGAAAAATTTGCAAAGTGTGAAATAATAATAATGTTTGCCTATCATATTTGATGGTGACTGTAAACTTAGTTGAAGCTTAGCAAATGACCTACACAGGTTCCTTGTCTATAATGTATGTAGAATTAGCCATAATTATTGAATGAGTTGGTAACAAGTAATACCAACCAATTTGCATTCTTCAAACATCACTTTTCAGGTTTTGAATTCATTCTTTCTCCTAGACTGGTGGCATTTTCAGTAGTAAAGAGTCTATTCTTCTGCAATGTATACTCAGAGCTGGGCAGAGAAGAGATAAATTCATGCCTTTCCGAAGGACATTAGTGCAAAATGAAATGTAAACAGCCGCCTAATCAAGGATTTGAACTTGGCTCCTCTAATTCATTTCCTATAATAACCATTATGTCATGGCGTATCTAAACAAAAAGATTAATAAATTGCTAACCATTAATACAATGCAATTCTAATAATCTACATATACAGAACCTTTACACACACACACACACGCGTATAGATATATATAAAATGTGTGAGTGTGATATGAGCATATGTGTGTTTGTAGGTATGTGGTAATTTACTAAGCATTTTGCTTAGATGTAGCACAAGGCCATATGAAAGGGGCACCCAATGAGACTTGAACTCACTCATGTAGGTTTGCTAGGTGAGCTTGCTAACCATTACCTCACAAGAGGTGCCTGTGTTTGTAGGTGTGTGTGTGTATATATATATATATATATATATGTGTGTGTGTATGAGTGTGGGTCTGTGTGTGTATATAAGTATATGGGTCAGTGTTTGTGTATATATATATATATATATATGTGTGTGTGTGTGTGTGTGTGTGTGTGTGTGTGTGTATAGGTGGGTATGTTAGTGTGTGTATAGGGGGGTGTGTGTCTGTGTGTGTGTATATATATATATAGTGTGTGTATGTGTGTGTTTATATATGTTTATATGTATATGTGTCTCTGTGTTTATAAATGTTTGTACGTGTTTATATATATATATATATATATATATATATATATATATATTATGAGAGATTTTTTCTCAGGAAAAATTCTAATATGGTTTATTTGGTTTTCCTTTTTTCCAATTTTAAATTTGTATATAGTAAAGAATGGCATCATTTATTTGCCTTTTTTTTTTAAAAAAGATAATGTTCAATAAGTTGATCCAAATCTTCAGCATGTCTCAATACCCTGTTGTTATACAAGTAACAAACTTATCTGCTACATATGAGAATATTTTTTACATCTCTTTCTCACCTTCCTCTTCGTCCACTAAGTTGCTTCTTCTCCTCTAACATAGGATTTCTCCAGTTCAAGCAACTGTTCATTTGTCAATTCCTCATGGATGAAACTTTATTTTGGTATTTTTTCTTTTCCTTTTCCAAAATACCAGCATTTTATCCTTGTGAGAGATTTGTTGAGATTTTAAACACTCCTAGTTTAGCAAATTCTTCCACAAAATCTTCAGCTGCCTTCACATCAGTATTAATGGGTTTGCTTTATAAATGTATCAAGAATAATAACATTTAAATTATCTTAACTACCCACTAATAGCATTCAACTGCACATTATAATCAGGTTATGGTTGGGTTTTAGTCCTCTAAAATAAGTCATGAACCTTGGCTAGAACTGTTATCTGATTTAATGGTATGTAAATTAATTTTTATATATGCTAGTTACTAGAAATGTTTCCATATCAGCTGACTCTGCGGCCGGGCTTTGGCTCAGTGCTGTGTTCAGAGTCAAGGACAGATTTGAAGCTGAAAGGCTCCGGGCTTCGGCTTGACCACCTTCGGGTGGGCGATGATGACCAGCATAGTCAAGCAAGGTTCGAGTCTCGGCTCAAGCACGACTGCCTCCTCTCTCAACCCCCACAATAATCGACCTTTGGGTCATTGACCTTGTGTCAAGTCCTGTCTGGTGGGAGGCAGAGACAAACAAACAGCTGTCTCACTTCTTTCTTACTTATAGATTTCAATGATGTAGCTCCATGAAAAAATTCAGCAATTTTCATTCAGCTTCTCAAGATAATGGTTACCATGTTTCATGTGACAATTTAGTGAGACCATCTAAGGTTTTGGTCCATTGAGGCCATGCTAAGTTATGACCACTTACCATTTCCTTCTTTTTCATGATTTTGAGTTGTTTTTCAAACAATGTCTTTTTCTCCTTTGATAGAGGATTTCTTTATATGGGAGACAGGAGTTTTCAGCCATGGTAGCCTATATCTTGGAGATCTTGACCAACAAAATATTCTCAAAAAGAATACCATATGGAACATGATTTCATGATGGATACTTATCAAATCATATGCTATCAATATTATAAACATGTTTCTACACATTGTCTTCCATTTTTTTGTTCAGGGTAAATGAAATAAGTTGATATGAAATTAATATCATATTAGAAAAAAGTAAAAACATGTTTCTTTACATTACACACACATCTCTCTCTCTCTTTATATATATATATATATATACACAGATAGATACACTGAACTATAAATAAAGATGATACTGTCAAACATTTAGTTTTAACTTTATTGGATGATCAAAAACTATCCACTCATGACATAATTAAAATTCATTTTATAAAACAAAAAAGGACCTTCTTATATGATTATTAGTGGACATATTTTAATGAGGCCTATATATAACTATACATGCATGTCATCATGTGTGTGTGGTTGTATAAAATACATAATGTGGGTGTGGATTCTGGAGTTGGTTTGGTTTTATGGCATATTAACCGATTATTCTGTCAAATCCTTTTTATTCATATATATTAAATATATGATTTGTAATGATATTTTGTAGATAACATTTTTAAACAAGACTGAGCTCATATTTTTTGCACATAGATGGTTTCATTTACTTCTGTCACATACGAATAATTCTATTTACTAATGATCATTTGTTTGCACACAGTTTAATGATTAAACTGTTCAATTTCAAGCAATTCAGTTCAGCATAAGTCATTTGTTTGCCCACAAGTTAAATGTCAATGTACACAGTTTAAATGTCAACTAGTTCTATTGCCTCCATAGATAGGACCCCATTAGTTATTAACACTCCAGAGTGGACGTGCCTACAATGGGAATTAAGAGAGGTACACTACATTCCTCAAAGCTGGAGGCTAAGCATTAGATTATCTAGTGCCATATATAGGACACCCACAGGGAAAGTCTTACAAATCTGCAGAGATGCAGTCTGTGTATTCCATTGTCCCAGCACACTGCAGAATGATATAAAGAATGTGTGTGTGTGTGTGTATATATCAATATATAATGTATGTGTGTGTGTGTGTATATATATATATATATATATTCACTCCAAGACGGGCAGAGTTTTAAAAATGGTTAGTAACTCTTTGTCTTTTACTATATTATCATTTAAAAATGCATGAATGATTTTATTTATTATTTGTAAAATCACTGCTGTATACTATCTGTGCTTTAAATGCAAGGACAATTTACTGTAATTCCAAGTAAAAATTGAACCTGGTCAAAAGAAGCTAATATTGTTGGACTTTATTAAAAACTAAAAGCCAAAGTTAGTGTAAAATAGAATGCCTATAAGGATGCAAACAAGTATGACTGCAAGGAAATTTTAAAAAATAGTAATTGTGGTCTTTAACTAAGTTAAAACTTAATGACAGAAGAGGAAGAAAGAGGGGCAGAAAAATAAAAGAAAAAAATTTTAATATTTTTCGAAAGCCATGGGAAGAAGCATGGTGGATGTAAAGGCAAGCAATTAAACCCTCTGACGGTTCAACATAATGCCTAACCAGGTCCTGAACGTATGAATCCAGCGGTTCAACGGCCAGGATCGTTAGTTCGATCGGGGAACTACTGCTGCTCATCTATAAGGGTGGCTTCTATAGATGAGAATAAAAACAGCCATAGAAAGATTACTATGACCCACACTCAAAGCACCTGTCCAAACCACATCGCTCTTCGCGCGAGTAAAAAAGGAGCGCGTCCTGCTGAGGTTGGAGCCCTGGCCTCAGTATTCGAAAAATCAGCTACAGAGCTCAAACAAAAACAAAAATTACTAAAATGCAAACACACAATACAAATAACGACATTTAACGTTAGAACCTTAAATAGAATAGGACAACTACCGGAGCTGACAGCTTCTGCGATAGATCATAACATAGACATAAAATGCATACAAGAACACAGATACACCCATAGCGAGGATATTAAATATCACGATATTGGCAATGGATGGACACTAGCCACTGCTTCTGCATAGAAAAACTCAATGCCACGATATGAGGTGTAGGTATGCTTATGAGACAACAAGCCCTATAATTACAAAATAGCATAGAGAGATTACAACCTAGAATGGTGGTAGCTACTTTTAATGGCAACCCCAGTGCAACAACCATCTCCTGCTATAGCCCTACTAATGTTAGTGAAGAAACTGACCTCATTGCCTTCTATGATGAGTAGTCCTCCCTTGTTCGTAGCATCCCTAAACACAACGTTCTCGTTATTAGAGGAGACATGAATGCCCAAATTGGTAAAAACGTAAACCACAAAGGCAGATTACACAACTCATCAAATAGAAATGGGCAACATCTAACAGATTTCACGATAGAAAATAGATTAACATGCTTCAATACAAACTTTCAGAAAAGGGAGAGAAAACTATGGACCTAAACCTACGCAAATAATACTAAAGCACAGATAGACTACGTCTTTATGAATAAGAAATGGAATAATAGTGCACTGAACTGCGAGGA